>JAYESA010000007.1:129340987-129508487 GCA_036927795.1 Iris macrosiphon | reverse complement strand
AGTCCTCCAGAAATTAGAAGTGAAACGACTATCCCGATCCGAGACTATGCTGACGGGAACTCCATGTATCCTAACGATCTGCCTCTCATACATCTCTGCCAGCTTCTCCGTAGACAAACCCACCTTAAAAGGCAAAAAGTGGGCCAACTTGGTCAACCTATCAACGATAACTCAAATCGCGTCCTTCCCTCCTGGAGATCGTGGAAGTCCGGACACAAAATCTATAGTAATGTGCTCCCACTTCCACTCTTGAATGGGTAATGGCTGCAGTAAACCTCATGGCCTCTACCTCTCGGCTTTCACCTGCTGGCACACTAAGCATCTGGATACAAACTGTGCCACTTCCCTCTTCATGCCATACCACCACACACTCTCTCGCATATCCCGATACATCTTGTTAGCACCTGGATGAATGGAATGCTGAGAGCGATGCGGTTCCTGCAATACCTCCTCACACAGCTCCCCACTAGGCACACACAATCTAACTCCATGCCTCAAAGATCCATCCTCAACAATAGTGAAATTATCCTCTAATAGTGCTCTCACCTGAGCTCTGATACTCCTCAGAGATACATCTTCATACTATGCTGCCTTGATCCTGTCTATCAAATTTGAATGTATCTGCAATCCCCACATCTGCATAGCACAACCAGGAACTATCACCTTGTTGCCCAAGCTCTCCAAGTCCTCCAACAAATATCGATCCTCCGTCAATAATATAGCTATCGGATACCTGCTCAAAGCATTGGCAACTACATTAGCTTTCCCAGATGATATTATAAAGATATATCAAAATCCTTCATCAGTTCCAACCACCGACGCTGTCTCATGTTTAACTCCTTTTGCGTAAAAATATACTTCAAGCTCTTGTGGTCTGTGAAGATCTCCACACGCTCTCCATACAAATAATGTTTCCATAACTTCAGGGCGAATATGACTGCTGCCAACTCCAAATTATGGGTAGGATAGTTCTTTTTATGAGGATGCAATTGCCTGGATGCATAGGCAATTACTTTCCCATTATGCTGAAGAACACAACCCAACCCTTTCCCCGATGCATCACTATAAATAGTGAAACCTCCAGACCCTGATAGCAATGTCAAAATAGGAGCAGACGTCAACCTCTTCTTTAACTCCTCAAAAGCATCCTGGCAATCCTCTGTCCAAGCAAACTCCACATCCTTCCTGGTGAGTCTGGTCATCGGCTCAGCAATCCTCAAAAAATCTTGTACAAACTTTCTGTAGTAGCCTGTCAATCCCAAGAAACTCCTGATCTCTGCTACCGAACTCGTAGTCTTCCAAGATTCTACTGCTGTGATCTTCTTCGGATCCACTGAAATACCAACACCAGTCACAACATGCCCCAAGAATTCTACCTTGTCCAGGAAAAACTCACACTTGGACAACTTCCCATACAGCTTCTCCTTCCTCAGCACATCCAACACAATCCTCAAATGCTCCTCGTGCTCCTCCGGTGTCTTCGAGTATATGAGTATGTCATCGATGAACACCACTACGAACTTGTCAAGGTACTGGTGGAATACCTTATTCATCAAGTTCATAAATACCACCGGTGCATTAGTCAAACCAAACGGCATCACCATCGTACTGACCATACCGAGTTCTAAAATAGTCTTCGGTATGTCCATCGGCTTCATCTTCACCTGATGGTAGCCTGATCTCAAATTTATCTTAGAAAATACCTTGGCACCACTCAACTGATCAAACAGATCATCAATTTGTGGCAAAGGATACTTATTCTTGATAGTAAACTTATTCAAAGCCCTGTAATTAATGCACATGCGCACCGATCCATCCTTCTTCGGTACAAACAATACCGGGGCACCCTACGGTGAAGAACTCGATCTGATAAACCCCTTATCCTGTAATTCGTCCACCTGCTTCTTCAGCTCGGCAAGCTCGGCCAGCTCGTTGTTATTTACTCTATAGACATGCTGCAAAATTGGTTCTGCACCTGGCAGTAAGTCTATAGAGAATTTAACATCTCGATCTGGCGACAAACCTAGCAATTCCTCAGGAAACACATCCAAGAACTCTGCTATCAATGGATGCGACAACTTCTTGTCTTCCACCATAGCTCCACAAATAATATCTTCTTCCTACTCTGCAGCTCCTCTAATAAACTCGAACTCTGGCTCTCCTGGCGGACCAAACAAAACTCTACCTCCTCTACAATCTATGTTAGCACGGTGCCTACTCAACCAATCTATCCCGAGTACAATATCGTAGCTCGAAAGTGGCATTACAAGTAGACACGCACTCAACTTCCGGCCTCCCAGAGTAACTCTCCTATCCTTGCAAATATCATTAACTAGGATAATGCCTCCCCCGGTCATGATCTTGTAAGTCCTAAGCAAAGACTCAGCTACCAAACCATGCTTCAGAGCAAAAGAAATAGATACCAAACTATGGGAAGCACCACAATCAAACAAAGCTAAAGCTGGAATAGAATCAAGAAGAATAGAACCTGTGATGACATCTTCGGTGGGTTCATCCTCCTCGACGGTCATAGCAAAAGCTCGTCCCTGACGTGCACCTCCCTGCTGCTGATGCGGGATATAACGCTGCTGCTGTGTCAAAAGCGGTCCCCTCGGCTGTACTGCAGTTGGTTTGTGCCCTCAGAGCTGAAACTGCTCCCTGAACTGCACGACGAGGATTGGAAGGACACTCCCTCAGCTGATGCCCTTCAGTATTATAATACAAATAAAATCCTAACCTCCTCCTGTAAACTTCCCAGATGTGGCCGGGCTTCTTGCAGTAGTGGCAGGAAGCTTGTTGTAACTGTCTCTGTTGTTGTAGTGCCTGGTAAAAAGGTGCCCTAGCTGGAGTCTGGTTATGTTGTGGCTGCTGGAAAGGTCTGGACTGAAAATAAGGACGTTTTGCAGATATTGTACTGCTGTTGGCCCCCAGAAAAGAATTACGGTCTCTCTTGGACTTCAAACCCAACTCTCGCTCAACCTTGCGTGCCTCCACAAGTATCTCCGAGTATGTCTCATAAAAAGACGAAATAAGAATCTTCACTTCCCAGTTTAGACTCTCACGGAAACGAATAGCCCAAACCTTCGGCTCTCTCACCAAATACTCTACAAATCGGTTTAACCTGCCGAACTCCGCAGCGTACTCCTCCACAGACATGCTTCCCTGAATGAGACTCTCAAACTGCCTCCCCAAGTCTAGCCTGTCTACCCGAGCAAAAAACTTCTTCTTGAAGAGGTCCTTGAATACCTCCCAAGACTGTCCTGCGTCAACCAGAATCAGCTCATTCATGAACCAAGTACGAGCGACGTCGAACAGTTAAAGTCCTACCGCCTCAACCTTCATATCCTCAGAAATACGAGACACCCTCATAAGACGCTCGATGTTCTCGAGCCAATCATCAGCATAGACGATGCCTTCCGTCCCCTTGAATACCTAGGCTCCAGCTTCTTTAAGTCCTGAATGTTGCCTGGCCGAAGCTGAGCAACCTGAGGAACAACCTGCTGCTGGACCGGTAACTCCTCTGTCGACTACGGCATGAGCAAGCTGATAAGCACTCTCGATGCCCTGCCATAGAATATCGGTCTACCTTTGATGTGCCTCTGACTGAGCCCTCTGTGCCTCGAGCATCTCATGAAACAGTGTAAACATCTGTGTCGCCTCTGCTGGCACAGGAGGTGGAGGTGGAAGCCCCTTAGATACAGCTGGCACAGTCCTCTGAGTAGGTGGTGGACCTCCGAAAGCAGCTGACACTCCAATCACCGGAGAAGTGACTGGTGCAGGCCCTCAAGATATCGCGGACCTCTCAGAAGCTGCTCTCCCCTGCTGTGATCTAGTGTTAGGCGGCATCCTGAGATAAAATGAAAGAAAGAATCAATATGGCACATTATGTAAGACACTCAAGGAAAGGACAGTTTTAAGAGATCAAATATCAATATTAAAGGAGAATAGTTGAATCAAAAGAATTTTCCTAATGTGATTGAGTATCTCAGCCTATATCCTATATCCTATCGCAGGCTCACAGTAGTACAACTAAATTATCACACTACCACGATATCGCATAACTTGCGAAGCTAGACCTGCATGGACCACCACTAAAAATATGTCATGACCCGCACCGGATGTAAGGGTACAAGTCAGAAACAACGCCCAGCCTATGCCGCAGAATCGGCGGTAGAACGCTGTCTGGATAATCTATGTAATAATATAATAAACCACCAACAATGATAATATACTCAATCACAAAACTAAGATGGAAATGAGCACGAATTATATAAAGAGTAGAATAGTAACAATACAACTCATTAGTCTAAAATAATACATCAATGAGTTTGAAAGAATACTAATAAATAAGCTGGAGACAAATCTAGTACAAGAATACTAAGAAGCTACTACTCCCGGGTCAACTGTCTCAGTTGGGATAAGTCCCTCCTGAGCCAGGGTCTCAGACTCTAGACCTACAACATCCTGAGGTCCATAATAGGTAAGGTATCAGTCCTTAGTGTCATCTGGAAAAAATATATCCAGTCAGAAAAAGAGCATAGTACATCTCTAACAGCAGTTCTAATCAATGATAAAAACTATATAATAGTAAATATATGTGAATATACAAGATACACAATAGATACGAGAGATATATATACAATAAGGAAATACTGGAATAAATACAATAATGAGCAATATGTCAATGAGCAAGAATACTAATGTCTAAGTGTGTGAGTACTAGCTTTAACATATGATCAGCTTGGAAACTTGATACAAGATATATGGCCTGGCTAATCATATGTGCGGTGTATGATTAATACTATTCAATGCAAGACTTGATATAAGGAGGATATGATCACATATCTACACTAAAATACTCCCCATCCTCGACTGGTATAATAGATCCAACCATAGTACGCTATGGCACAAGATTCCCCAAGAAGATAGCTAGTCTTCCCGAGAATCAGTATCTGTACATGTACAAGATAATCAATAAAACAAGGGTTGCACAAGATACACCATATACCAAGGAATAACATCTCATGACGAGATCCGGATATACTAATTCGTGTAATCATTGTGTCAAGAGAACAAGGATATCTACACTAGATACAATGAACATAGAGGATATCATAAATGAGAAACTATCAGAGAATGTACTCGTCTGAAGTCCAATGAATAGTCTCACAGATGTCTGATACGGTGCCTCGAAGACCTAGATATGGAATACAATATCAATACAAGGTTCCGAAAAGAGAATAAGTTAAACTAGTCAACAAGTCAATTCTAAGTCAAAAGTCAACTATGGTCAACTATGTCAACTATAGTCAAACTATGGTCAACTTTGGTCAACTACCTATTTCTAGGTTGCAATAGTCTAACACAAAATATTAGGTTTAAGATACTAAAGTCTAAGCCATAAAAACCATATCTTAAATATTATGATACCGTATCTCCGGATACGTAAATTACAAGATAAAACATCAATATAAAAATACAAATAATTAATTATTAATAATATAGAATCATAATTACAACGTTAAATAGGTACCGTAGTTTTGAACCAACTTGGTATCTCAACAATAATCACAAACTTGATACCCAAACCTAAATCTTGGGTATCCCCAATTACCTCGGTTTCCTCAAGGTAATTCCAAATACCTTATTATATTAACTATCTGTAACATATATATACATACATACATACTACTCTATATACTATAATAAAATTAGCAAATTAGGAGATACATCCTATTATATATATAATACTAGTATATATATAATTATATATATATATATATATATATATATAATTATATATATATATAACTATATATATATAACTGCCTAACTGTCACCAAAAACTATTCTGCTATCACTGAAAGCTGCTAATATATAAATATACTGTTATTTTAGTGACAGTTTTCTGTACTGTCACTAAAAACTATCACTGAAACCCTGATACTCTTGCTGATACGCTGTTGTTTCAGCGACAGTTTTTCTGAACTATCGCTGGCTGCTGTCGCTGTTCCCTGCTGCTGCTGCCCTTCAGCGACGATGCTGCTGCTACTGTCGCAGATTAGCTGCTGCTGCTGCTGTACTGTTTTGCTGCTGCTGTCGCCAATAGGCTGCTGCCGTCGCTGATTAGCTGTCCCTGCCATCACTAATAGTATATATATATATATACAATATATATATAACATACATATATATATGTATATCATACTCCAAGTATATATATACATCTATATACATAATAACTACTAATAACTATATATACACCCCTTCCTAGTGTTATATGCATAAATACTATATAGCAATAACACACACACATAAATATATTGATAATTATTCATATGTGTATATATATATATATATAATCATATAACTTCCATACATAAATATAAATATCCTTTTAAATATACATATATATATACATGCTATAATATGTATATACTTACACAATAACACCTATAATCATATAGTATCATATATATGTATAGTTACAACCATATAGAATATATGTACTTAACAAACACATATAATAATAATAACATACATATATATATTGTAATAACATATATACATATTTACACATAACATATATACTATAATATATATATTTATACATGTAGAAGAATGGCTACATAATATATACACATATAGTACATACATAATACATAGATCTAAGACACAAGAAGCATCATTATACATACTACAACATATATATATATATGCACAAATACAATCTTCATGAATTAAGAACACAAGAAATGGATCTACATATAATTTGCAGCATCATATGGAGAGTATCACACCGTATCCCACTAGATCTAGGATACGCATGTGATACGAGTCCACTACACATCCAAATATACCCTGACGGACAAAAATAAGTCACATATATTATTTATAGACAATACAAAGTGTCAAATATAGATCTACGTGTCCGTGTCAAAATATGACATGTATAAAGTCCCGTGTCAGAGGGAAAAACCCCCAAAATAACACGTATCACCAAATTATTGGGATACGACCTATACGTACCCAATTGTAGACATGACACTAGCCCTAAATACACAAGCACATGCCAAATTGATCTATAGGATTAATTGATACACACAACAATTGTCAATCTTGAAATTTCTCCAAAATTGACACAAAAAGTACCATAACTTTCTCAATAGGCCTCCTATGAACACAAACCAAATCCTATGGGTAGCCTATGCATATGGGTTGATTTTCCATGGTTAAATCTTAGATTTATAACCTAAATTAAGGAAAAAAACTGAATTATACCTATTGGGAGATGGATTCCCAATGAAACCTCCAATTGAGATAAAATTGCCTCCAACTTGTAGATCTTTGCTCCTCTTTGTAGATTCTTTCTTCCTCCTTCTAGATCCTTGATTCTCAAGTCTCTAATGGTGATTTGGGAAGGAATTAGAATAAAATTTGGTAGGAAAATAAAATAAGAATGAAAGAATTTGGTTGAGGAAAATTCTAGATCTAGTTTTAGAATAAAAAGAGGAGAGAGAATTTTTCCTCTTCTTTTAAATAGGCCGGCCCCTATTTTCCCTCCATCAAGCTACTATATAATGTCCATTATATCCCTTGGGGCCTCTCATGAATAAATAATTAAGGAAGGAAGCTTCTAGTCTAATGGTTTAATTAATTTAATCCATCTCCTTAACAATGGGCTTTCTAAATGGGCTAAGTTCTAACCAAATTAATTCATGTTGGTCCATGGGTCCAAACTAACTAGTTAGGTCCACTAACACAAGTCTAAATTAAATAACTAACATATAATAATAATTAAATAATACAACAAATAATTATTTATCATGCACAATATTTAATTAAATATGAAATTACTAAAATACTCTTTCCTAAAAAATGTGGTAGTGACACATGTGTTGAATGGAAAAGCAGATAAGTTGGAATCTCGTACATAAGTACGCTTGTTTTTAGGCTATTCAAGAGGAATGAAAGGAGGTTTATTTTATAGTCCTAAGGATCAGAAGGTCATTGTTAGTACTAATGTCCGATTCTTAGAGGAAGACTATGTGATGAACCATAAACCCATGAGTAGAGTTATTCTAGAAGAACTGAGAGATGAGACACTAAATACTTCAGTACCAATAGTACAATAGGAGGAACCACAAGTAACTGCACAACGTGTCACAAATATTATACCATAACCTATAGTGCCTCGTCGTAGTGGGAGGGTTATTGTACAACCTGACAGATTCATATTCTTAGGAGAGTCATCAGACTTCGTCCCTGAAGAACAAGATTCTGATCCCTGCACCTATAATAAAGCACTCCAAGATAAAGATGCAGAATCTTGGCAAATAACAATGATATCTGTAATAGAATCTATGGATTCTAATCAAGTTTGGGAGCTTGTAAAACCACCCACTGGTGTAAATGTCATTGGATGCAGGTTGATTTACAAGAGAAAAAAAGAGTCAGATGCATAATATTGAAACCTTTAAAGCTCGGCTTGTTGCGAAAGGTTTTACTCAGAAAGAGGGTAATGATTATGAGAAAATATTTTTACCAGTAGCCATGCTTAAGTCGATCCAGATTCTTTTATCTATTGCAGCTTATCTCGATTATAAGATTTGGTAAATGGATGTCAAGACAGCTTTCCTTAATGGAAGTCTTGAGGAGAACATCTATATGAAGCAACCAGATGGGTTTATTGAAAAGGGCAAAGAACATCTTGTTTGTAAGCTCAAGAAGTCCATTTATGGACTTAAGCAAGCTTCTAGATCTTGGAATATCCGTTTTGATCTAGTGGTAAAATCCTATGGATTTGATTAATATCTGGATGAAGCATGTGTATAAAAAAAGTGTGACGAAAACGTAGTGGTATTCCTAGTACTTTACGTGGATTATATCTTGCTCATTGGAAACTGTCACCCTCATATTTCCAAATGAGGATAATTTAGTCAATTCGCATATAATTATTTTTAGAGATTAATATTTATTTATATTGTGCTAATAATTAATATTTATGGTTGTGTAATTTATTTATTAGTTAGTGGGGTAACCTATTAGTTAGACTTGACACTTGTGAACCCAATTAGACTTTTCATGACAACTTATGAGCCCAACTTGGACTAAGCCCAATAGATCCATTGCCACTAATTAACGAGGAGGATTAGACTAATTTACATTAGTATAGAGACTTCCCAAATATTCCTTCCCTAATCCTCTCCATAACTAACAAGTAAGGGAATATTAGGCATTTGTTAGTTGCTTGGAGAAGGTGAGAAGGGGGTCGGCCACATAAAGGCCACTCTCTCTCTCTCTCTCTCTCGTCTATTCATTTGCACTCATTTCTAGATCCCCAAATTCATAGATCCCCAATTTCCTTCATCCCTCCATAAACCTCTCTCAATTCATTCATATTTTTCTCTCATGTTCACCACTCAAGGAGCATTGGAGCTTGGAGTTGCATGGAGGACAAGGAGAAAAAGCTTTGGCAAGGAGATCGTGTCCAGATCGTGTCCGTAGAAATAATTTATTGAGAATCCATCTTTCAATTGGTAAATTCTGAATTCCTCTTCATTATAGCCTCTAATTCATGTATTTAACCATTAAGAATCATCCATTATCTTAGGGCTACCCATAGGATCAAAAACTAGGTGCATATGACTTGTATTATGGAAGTTACATGGAAGTTACATCATGTATGTGTCATGAGACCAATTAGATCTAATTAAACTTAGATCGGGGTTGGAATACTAGTTATGTATCCATAATTAGGCACGAGTAGGCCATATCACAATACGGTGAGATAATGTGTGATACGGAGCTTATTTTGTGTGTTGTCTGCAATTACTTCATAATTCTCATTATAGCAAGTCATTTTAGTTGTATTATGTTATATCATATATATATATATATATATATATATATATATATATATATATATATATATATATATATATATATATATATATATATGCGATTGTAGGAATTGTGGCTTTTGACATTTGAGTGGACAAGTATCTTGAAGTATCACAATGATGCACTCAAGGTGTTTGGTCTAATAATTCTTAGTGTGTGTGTGTATATATATATATATATACCTAAGTCCTTTTTTGGTGTTGATAGTGGTGTGTAGGTGTTGGTGAGACAAGTAACTGTAGTATTTTGTGTAGGACTGTGAGTGCACTGTGTGCACGAACTGGTGTTCTGTGTGCAGTTGGGGGTTCAAACATAGGAACCTACAGCAACATGTCTTGAAAACCCGACTGCAGGGAATGAGTGAAGGTGTTTAGATGGGGGAAATAATGTGTGGACTGTTGAGGTGTGTTAGAAATGGATACAAGTGTGACTGTGGGTGTATTATGATACACAGATGACTGACTCTGTGTGGGGGGGATTTATGTGTCAAGTTGAGGCCAGATACACTGTAGTATCAGTACAGTAGGAATTAGTATGTGTGCAATATTCATTTTTGGTGTTCTGCTAGGAGCAGTGAAGCAGTAGCAACAACAAGTCATTGTTGTTGTGCTCCCAGCAGTTGTAGAATTATGGATCAGTGAATTGATACATCTAAGGTGGAGACTCGAGTTTGATATTTAGTTAGTTAGTTTATCAATTGATTAATATGAGTTATAGTTAGTATTGGCGTCTTGTGTATAGTTAATTAGTGTGTCAGTTAGTATATATGTATTGGTAGTATAAGTTAATAGTTAGTTGCAGTAGGTAACTCTAGGGATATTTAGTTATACTGGGTTAACGAGTATCGAGTCAGTGTTTCTCAGGTATCAGGATGTTTGGTTGATCTCTGTACAACATACCTAGTAAAACTCTGAACAACATATCAATTGCAGTAACATATAGTAGAGTATCAGTAGGAACTTGTATCAGTTAGAAGATTGTACAGTGATTTGATTAGTAGTGTAGTACTGAGTATGTTAGTGTTGTCAGTGTGTCAGTTTATGGAGGTCAGTTAGTATAGCAAGTATCACTCAGGGTTATGTTAGCTAGTTGATAAGGATAGTTAGTATATATATTTAGGATACATGTCAGTATCATAGAGTGCTAAGTTATGAATAGTCAATTAGCAAGTTAGAGCGATAGTTAGTAATGTAGATATTAATGTAACTTAATATATATAGTTAAAGTAGTTACTAATATTAACCTTGTGACCTAGGAAATAATATGGTAGATAAGTTTAGTTAGTTTTCGCTAATTCATGATCAATATATACCAATCAATCTAGTATGGACCTAGTTTGGCCTAGAAGAGCATATCTAATGCATTTTAGCTCATTTCTCCCTTTTTATCACCAATTAACATGATATTCCTCATTGGTGTGTGTGACACCAGCTCGGACACCGAGTGACATCATTTGCTCCGGACAGAGGCGAGCATATTCTCTGATATTTTCTTATTTGACAGTCTCTATGTTCATATATTTAGTATTGAGATAATTTGTAAAACCCCAAATCCAAAAATCCATATTTACTTTTTTTATTAATTATTAATTTAATTGTAGTAATTATGAGCAAATTAGGAGAAATAGAATTTAATTAATTTTTTTATTTGAGGTGTTTGGGCACATAGGGGATTTATGGAACCATTAGGAATTTTTTCTAATTTATTTCATGTAGGAGACCCTTTGGACAGTTGCTAGCTTAATGGTATGCATTAATATAATTCTAGATTTTTCTATGGGTATATACGTATGTATATATATATATATATATATATAAAAGAAAGAGGAAAGAAAAGAAAATTAGTTTTTAATCCCTAGTGGATCTATCCTAAGTTACCAAACCCAAACCCATCCTATGCAAACATACCCGCTAGTGGAGCCAACCCCATGCGTTGAAGCCCATACACACCGCACCTTAGCACAGCAACCCCCTTTGCTAAAAACAACATCACAACAAACCCAAACAACCCCTTAAGCCGAGAGACCCCCCCTCCCCCGCAAGCAGTTCGACCCGGATTCCCTCTCCCTCTTTCCTATATATATCATTCAACCTATTTCAATCAAAACCCTAACCCTAGACCATCCTTTCTTCTCCTCTTTTCATCTAGACCTAAACGTCGCCGCCACTGCAGCCAGAATCGCCGCCCAAGCCGTCCAGAATCGACCCCGACAACCGCGACCCCACGCGACACCGCAACTACAGTTTCAAACAGCGAAGTAGCTGTGTTCCAACGTTATTTTTTGTCACCTCGCTGAACCAAACTCAACCCCATCTTCACCAGTATGATCCTCACTTAACCCTCTTCAATACCTATATATTAGTTGACCTCGAACAGCGTATAACCCTAGACGAAAACAGCGTCAAAGTTGGCAAAAAATGATAATTTCTGGGATCGCAGAAAACTGCGGTGACCACCTATGTTCCCGGATTCGTATCTCCAACCACAGAGATTCAAATCCAATTTTTCTTTTTGGTATGCAGAGACCACTTGACCTAGTTTAATTTCTGTTAAATAACATTAGATTATTAACTGCTGTAGGTAGAATTAAATTCGTTGGAAAATCCCGAAAATATACTTTTTCCAGATTTTCAAAAGTTATGAAACGGAGCATGCCTCGCCAAACGGGACCGCTCCGCTATGTACCAAGTGTACCAAACGGTGCACACAATATACATGGACACATGAGAGTTCGCAGAAACTGATTCGGATGCGTGTGCGCGTCGAAATTAGCCCGTATCCGCAGAAGATTTCCTGTGTCGCAACTTTTATAAAAGTCCTGCGCATTTAGTGCACGCTCGTCGGAATATGACAAAACTTGTGCCATTTGACTCACGGTATCGTGCTGGTCCTGTGACCCAAGTTTCACATGATTCTGGGATAGTTGACCAAGTCGCTTATTGGCGGACCCTACGGTGGACTTTTTGGGCAAATTTGTGTTCGGCTCACCGAAATCCAAAATTGGAAGTACCGTTGAGTTTGTATTGACATTTAGAATTGGTTTGACCTATAATTTGTTTCATTTAGAGACCTTTACCCTTGGCACACTTTTTGGTACAAAGTGGCCCACATGTGGAGCCCGCTTTGACCCAAAATTACCGTTTTGCTCCTGTGTCCAAATTGGACGAAAGGAGAGTACTTTCTAGATATTTTGCTTATTCTGGAAACGTTGGTGATGTTTATTTCAGCGTCCGGTGACGTTCATTCTGAGGTCGTAGTTTCTGACTCTTGGTGTTTAACATCTGGACATTATACTTTGAAGCTCTCTTGCCAGGCAAGTATATCTTGTCTTTGTTGTACTATTTAAATTCAGTTATATATTTAGTTGCATATTTATTATTTCATATTATATAACTGTGCGCGTCCGAGAGAGACTCGGGTGTAGTCAACGAATGCGTTGACATTAGGACGTGTGTCTGACCTAGTGTCTAGTAGACCCACCTAAAGTTGTAGAGTTATTGGTATGACTCCCCAGGCCTTGACACATTTCTTACATGTGTTGTGAGTTTCATGTAGGGCACGGACTTGCGTATATGGTTGGCCACCTGTACGTGTAGGCGTGCGACGGATAGGGTATAACTGCTAATAGGGATGCATGTTAGAAGACTTAGCAGTTATTAGTAGGCGGAGCATAGACTATCGTGGTACGATGGCCCAATCCTTGTCCTTGTTTTGTTGTAAGGTTGGACTACTCTTCTAACGCTAGATTATGAGCCAGAGTTACGATGTCACGGCGTAGTAGGTAAGGCGTGTTGTGGATACAACATATATAGATCATTGGACGGAGAGGACAACTAGTAGGCGTATGGGACACCCACTTCCTCTATACAGGTGCCCCGTTCGATGGAACGGTATGGACGTTATATATTATGCAGGTGTCCCATTCTTCGGAGCGGTATGGACGTTATATATTATGCAGGTGCCCCGTCTTCGGAGCGGTATGGACGTTATATATTATGCAGGTGCCCCGTTCTTCAGAGCGGTATGGACGTTATTATATTACAGTTTTCAGGTATGGGGGCATATGTGGCATACACTAGCCAGTTGTCACGATTGGTGAATTTTGTCAGCATATGTCGAGCCTACACTTCCCATACACTCAAATTTGTCCTCAAGTTGCATTTCACTTAGATGGTGAGGTCATCCTAGAGTTATTTATTCAGTATTTACTTTATGGCATGCTTTTATGTATCTTGTTATGTCCCTCTGAGGACCTGGTCCCTTTCTAGGTGTATTATTTATGAGTATTTGCAGGAGCGCAGATCCAGACTGGCTACTTATATTGCGAGAGGTCTTCTCTTCGAGCCTCATGATTGTCGAGGTTGTATTTATATTATATTTGTCTTGTTTATTCTTATTCTAGTTCTGCAGTGGATTTGTTTCCATCCGACTGTCATCTGTAGATACTTCATATTGATATCTAGTTCATAGATACTAGTCATTTATTTATATATGATTTCTGTGGATGAGATTTAGTTATGCTCTGAGATATATATGTTTACCACTTGTGAATTGTTATTCATATTACAGCGTATATGTGTTATGGTTTCCATATATTGGAGTGCCGTATTCATACGGCTGGCATGCTTACGTGTCCTAGTCCTACGTATTTTAGGACTGGGGCGTAACATGTTTTTAGTGGTGGCCCATGCAGGTCTAGAGCATATTGTCTCGGTTACGTTACTGTACCGAGCAATCCTGCACCTAGGATTAGAGTATAGGATCTCATCCACAATTGACTATGATTCATACTCCTTTCAATCTGTTTGATTTACATAATTGTATCCTGCTTGATTCATGTACTTCCCTAATAGTTCCTCGAGTATAGCCCCTGCTAGAATATAGGAATCCATGTTGATGGAATGATAATTAGGGTAACACACCTACTGAGAATACAGCTAGACATTGAAACCTCACTAAGTTTAAGAATATCTGGTGAACCCTAGCATCCCTTACCTATAGTTTGATGTACCATTACCCCTCGATATAGGTATGAATGACTTGAGAGTAGTATAGACACTACTAGGGTTAGTTATAAAGTTAACCACACTGTTTTACCCTAGTATTAAGGAACCAATAGAAATTCAAGGTGGAATGTTAGGACCAACCCTAACTTTTATAGTGAGATAGTATTATAGAACTATACCTTTAGATTCTTGTCTGGATATTAGCAGACAGTACCCTAGGAAGCCGAGAGGAATGAATATAGTATTTCCTCGATCATACCTTGAACACAGAGATTAGCATATTACCTTTCCCTTAAGAAACCATGATGCTATCTAGAGCCCTCTATTTTATACTCCATATCTTGTCCCTCTGCAACCTTAGCGCTCGCTATTTATGCAACGACTAATTAGGCTTTTTTTTCTTCTTCACCTTTCAACTCGTGCCACTTGATACCTCTAATTATAGACCAAGTGATGGTATTCTATGATAGGATATATAGTTTGCTAAGGTATAGTTGTAATCTTAAATTTTGAATTGTGTGCCTTGTAGTTAGAACCTGATAGTTGAGTTGTTCATTTAGATTGTGATGATTACCCCTAGTTGTAGATCACGTAATTTGTACCCCCACCTCGATGCAAGTTAGATCCCTTTCCCCTTGAGGCCAGTAACGTTCCATTCTTACTATTGACACTTGCTCTATGAGCACTATGATTAAGACTTAGGGTGACCATTACCTATATAATGTAATAGGAGACCCTAATAAGTATCAAGATATTTTCTCATAAACCCCAATAAGAGTTTATGCTTTATTTACAAGGACAATATTATTTTGTAGAATCCCCTTAAGACTGTCACAGTATTAGATTATTATCTGGTAGTATGCCTCACAACCTAGTGACACATAGTCCTCTTGACATATTATTGTAGTATGATTGAATGATATTAACTATACGCTTGCATAAGACAATAGTGTTTATTCTGATGGTAGAAATTAAAGGCTCATACCCCTATTTTTGTCGACTAGCAGCTTAGACAAGGTATTAGTACTACAACTGTAGAGATGGTAGAGTCTTATTTTTATATTTTGTTTTGTTTGTGAACTTGAATTATTTGTACCTTATTTCGTCATGATCTAGCACATTTTTATTTTATATACTACCTTGACTTATGCTGCTATTTTATAGCCTAGTTTTGCAAGCTTATTCTTTTATCTAGCTTGTTCACAACATATGTATTAGTGGATGCATACACTAATACGTTTCAGAATCAGTGTGTTATGGTCTGATCAACCATAGTGCGCTTGATTCGCCTTTCGCAATACTACCTTACGTGGATTGAGATATATAGTTGACTAGTAGACACATGTACTTGCCCTCTAGATATGTCTGAGCGGATCGTATCAGTTATATAACTATACTGATACGAGCATGCGAATAAGGATTTACCAAATAGGATTTTAATCCACAACTACCTTTGCAATTCCCATTGAATTTTCTAAATGCCTTGATCCCTATACTTATATTCTATTACCTTTCCCTTGAACTCTTCATCATTGTTTTTCGTCTTCCCTTATTTCTGGAAAGACGAAACCTCGTGTTTGGTATAAGTTTGATATACAGATAGTACTAGAGGTACCCGTAGGTCAATCGTATTATTTGGTGACTATCTTTTATAATTGATTAAGGGCATATCATATATGATATATTTGGTGTTGAAGTTTTGAGGATTGAATAACATGAGTAAATAAACTGAGGAATATCTTTCTTAAGTGTATAGCCTTATATGATTGATGGGTAAATTCTAAGTTGGGTAGAAGTCACATTGTTAATTTGAGATTAAATTCTTTTAGTAGGATTAGATTGAGAGATTAAGTCATTTTAAATGTGGAGAATTTTAGAAGAAGGAGTTAGATGATGAGTATTTAATAAATTTGGAAATCTTGATATATCGGACCAAATATTACCTCAAGTACATGATTTAAATTTTGAATATTGAAGGTAAATCATCAATTTGAATTTTGAGGATAAGTATAGAATTTCAGACTTGAACATTGGTGGATTGAATTTAAAAATTTTATAATTTGATGATTTGAATTAAGGGTTAAAATTTGATTGTTGGATTACCTATTTGAAATATTGAGGATGTGAATTGAATTTAAAAATTTGAAGGATACAATATTTCATAAGTTGAAAAATAGGAATAATATTTGATTGGAATCATTTTTCTTTAGAGATTATGATAGAGGGAGATCGTAATGTAAAGTTGATATGGGTTATTTAAATCTTGAAGATGTTATATGGATTAATTTAAATTGGATTTTGATGATTTAAAAATCGAGAAGAGATTCCAATATGGAAAATTTTGATTAAACAAGAGGCTACCTTGGTTTGGAAGGTGATTGAGATGGATTAGAATATATTTTAATTTTGGAAGAGATTGTGATTGACTTGCCTTATATGCGAATATGAAGAAAATAACAAATTAGGCCTTATTCTAACTTCGATGATGAAATTATTTTTTAGATTGTAAACCCCCTCACCCAAGATTAGACCTACTTGGCTTAGATAATGAGACTAAGGCTAGTTTGAATCCAATTAGGAATAGAACACGGTATTTTATTTAATTATACAATATTTATATCACATAGTGCACCTTACCATTGTATCGATAATTGGAGCACTCCACTAGCCACTGCCTTCTTACAAATTCTACACCCTTGTCCTAGACATGTCCACCACCTACTCTGACCTCGGTGTAACTTATAATTATGCTCTCTTGTGCTACATTTTTTGTCGCACAATATTCGTTGCGAACGTTTGTATTTGATTCTAAAATTCCAACTTTGTACCCATGTGCGTTCCAATTGAAATTGGAGACACAATCTTGACCCATTTCGTATTAACCCAATTTTTATCTTTGTATAATTTTTAATTGTTGGGCACTTCTATGTAATGGTGCATTGAGGTGTCCACAGCATTGGACATGACACATGAAGAAACCTATTTTTTTGTTCATGTAGATTTCCTCCATGAATTTTTGGAATGTGCAACACGCAACATCACCCCTCATTTAAACCTAGCCTTGCATTTTAAACAATGCAAATTATAGCCCCCAAACATCCCCATGACAATTTGACTTAGTTTTAATTTCGAGGACGAAATTTTTATAAGTTGGGTAGGATGTAAAACCCCAAATCCAAAAATCCGTATTTACTTTTTTTATTAATTATTAATTTAATTATAGTAATTATGAGCAAATTAGGAGAAATAGAATTTAATTATTTTTTTTATTTGAGGTGTTTGGGCACATAGGGGATTTATGGAACCATTAGAAATTTTTCCTAATTTATTTCATGTAGGAGACCCTTTGGACAGTTGCTAGCATAATGGTATGCATTAATATAATTCTAGATTTTTCTATAGATATATATATATATATATATATATATATATATATATATATATATATATATATTTATAAGAAAGAGGAAAGAAAAGAAAATTAGTTTTTAATCCCTAGTGGATCTATCCTAAGTTACAAACCCAAACCCATCCTATGCAAACCTACCCGCTAGTGGAGCCAACCCCATGCGTTGAAGCCCACACACACCGCATCTTAAGCCCCCTTTGCTAAAAACAACATCACAGCAAACCCAAACAACTCCTTAAGCCGCGAGACCTCCCCCCCCCCCCCCCCCCCGCGAGCGGTGAGACCCGGATTCCCTCTCCCTCTTTCCTATATATATCATTCAACCTATTTCAATCAAAACCCTAATCCTAGACCATCCTTTCTCCTCCTTTTCTCATCTAGACCTGAACGCCGCCGCCACCACAGCCAGAACCTCCGCCCTGGCCGTCCAGAACCGACCCCGACGACCGCGACCCCGCGCGACACCGCAACTGCAGTTTCAAACAGCGAAGTACATGTGTTCCAGCGTTGTTTTCCGTCACCTCGCTGAACCAAACTCGACCCCATCTTCACTGGTATGATCCTCACTTAACCCTATTCAATACATGTATGTTAGTTGACCTCGAATAGTGCATAACCCTAGGCGAAAACAACGTCAAAGTTGGCAGAAAATGATAATTTCTGGGATCGCAGAAAACTGCGGTGACCACCTATGTTTCCGGATTCGTATCTCCCACCACAGAGATCCGAATCTAATTTTTCTTTTTGGTATGCGGAGACTACTTGACCTAGTTTAATTTTTGTTAAATAACATTAGATTATTAACTGCTGTAGGTAGAATTAAATTCGTTGAAAAACCCGAAAATACACTTTTCCAGATTTTCAAAAGTTGTGAAACGGAGCTCGCCCCGCCAAATGGGATCGCTTCGCTGTGTACCAAGTGTACCAAATGGTGCGCGCAATATACTCGGATACGTGAGAGTTCGCAAAAACTGATTCGGACGCGTGTGCGCGTCGAAATCAGCCCATATCAGTAGAAGATTTCCCGTGTCGCAACTTTTACAAATGCCCTGAGCATTTAGTGCACGCTAGTCGGAATACGACAAAACTTGCACCATTGGACTCGCGGTATCGCACTAGTCCTGTGACCCAAGTTTTACGCAATTATGGGATAGTTGACCAAGTCGCCTATTGGCGGGCCCCATGGTTGACTTTTTGGGCAAATTTGTGTTCGGCTTACCGGAATCCAAAATTGGAAGTACCGTTGAGTTCGCATTGACATTTAGAATTTGTTTAACCTATAATTTGTCCTATTTAGAGACTTTTATCCTTGGCACGCTTTTCGGTGCAAAGTGGCCCACATGTGGAGCCCGCTTTGACCTGAAATTATCGTTTTGCCCTTATGTCCAAATTGGACGAAAGGGGAGTGCTTTCTAGCTATTTTGCTTATTCTGGGAACGTTGGTGATGTTTATTTCAGCATCCGGGGACATTCATTCTGAGGTCGTAGTTTCTGACTCTTGGTGTTTGACATCTGGACATTATACTCTGCAGCTCTTTTGCCAGGCAAGTATACCTTGCCTTTGTTGTACTATTTAAATTCAGTTATATATTTAGTTGTAAGTTTATTATTTTAGATTATATAACTATGCGCGTCCGAGAGAGACTCGGGTGCAGTCAACGAATGCGTTGACATTAGGACGTGTGTCTGACCTAGTGTCTAGTAGACCCACCTAAAGTTGTGAAGTTATTGGTATGACTCTCCAGGCCTTTACACATTTCTTACATGTTTTGTGAGTTTCATGTAGGGCACGAACTTGCGTATATGGTTGGCCACCTGTACGTGTAGGCGTATGACGGATAGGGTATAACTGCTAATAGGGATGCATGTTAGAAGACTTAGCAGTTATTAGTAGGCGGAGCATAGACTATCTTGGTACGATGGCCTAATCCTTGTCCTTGTTTGGTTGTAAGGTTGGACTACTCTTCTAACGATAGATTATGAGCCAGAGTTACGACGCTGCGGCATAGTAGCTAAGGCATGTTGTGGATACAACATGCATAGATCATTGGACGGGGAGGACAACTAGTAGGCGTATGGGACACCCACTTCCTCTATGCAGGTGCCCCGTTCGACGGAACGGTATGGACGTTATATATTATGCAGGTGCCCCATTCTTTGGAGCGGTATGGACGTTATATATTATGCAGGTGCCGCATTCTTCGGAGCGGTATGGACGTTATATATTATGCAGGTGCCCCGTTCTTCGGAGCGGTATGGACATTATTATATTACAGTGCCCAGGTATGGGGGCATATGTGGCATATACTAGCCAGTTGTCACGATTGGTGAATTACATCAACATATGTCGAGCCTACACTTCCCATACACTCAAAGTTGTCCTCAAGTTGTATTTTACTTAGATGGTTAGGTCACCCTGGACTTATTTATTCAGTATTTACTTTATGGCATGCTTTTATGTATCTTGTTATGTCCCTCTCAGGACCTGGTCCCTTTCCAGGTGTATTATTTATGAGTATTTGCAGGAGCGCAGATCCGGATTAGCTACTTATATTGTGAGAGGTCTTCTCTTCGAGCCTCGTGATTGTAGAGGTTGTATTTATATTGTATTGTCTTGTTTATTCTTATTCTAGTTCGACAGTGGATTTGTTTCCATCCAACTGTCATCTGTAGATACTTCATATTGATATCTAGTTCATAGATACTAGTCATTTATTTATATATGATTTTTGTGGATGAGATTTAGTTATGCTCTGAGATATATATGTTTACCACTTGTGAATTGTTATTCATATTACAGCGTACGTGTGTCATGGTTTCCATATATTGGAGTGCCATATTCATACGGCTGCATGCTTACGTGTCCTAGTCCTACGTATTTTGGGACTAGGGCGTGACATAATTAATTTCTGACACGATAGTTACACGGATTGGTATACGTGAATCCTTTTTATGAGATGTTATTATCGTAATTACTCAGTGGTCGCTGTGTCGTGCTTCGTGATTACTCAGTGATTACCGTGATATCTTCGTAATTATATAGACCATGATTTTAGTGTATGCTATTATAGATCGTGCATTATGTTATACGTGTTATAACGTGTCATGATTTGGATCCATGTACTAGTCGGGGGATGGGAAAATATTAGTAAATATGTGATCATACCTTATAGCCCGTGATATAGTATAGCCCGTAATAGTTAACAGATCATGCAACTCACGTGTGGTCACACTAGTTCTCATTTATTTATATAGTCCGTGTTAGGCCTAAGCCGATCACATATTCTTCTAATAATTTAAGGCACAAGCTATTATTTCATTTTCTTATTTCTAGTTTATTACAGTGATGTTCCTTACCATATTGCTCTCAGTTTATTCCATTGCTTACCTTGATTCTCTTTCTCGTGACATAGACTAGTTCAATTACTTGCATCATTTATTTTATTTACTATTAGTGTTTCATAGTTTTGGTCAATTATTGGAACTTCTACTGGGTTGCACTTCGCTCCAATCGTGACTGGATATTTTTTCAGATAATTTATTAGAGGACTAGTATCCTACGTACTATGGACCATAGAAGATTGAGCCATTTGAGCCTATGATCATAGAGCCACTTGTTGTAGTACCTCCAATTGCTGATGCTTAGACTATTTTGATGTATTATATTTAATTCTATTAGACTTCTACAGCCTGTATTATTATTTTGAGACTTATGTTGAGATTGGACTAGTAGATTGGACTTGTTTTGAGACTCTTGTATTCTTTTACTTCTATTCTATATCATGATATTTCTTCCTCTAGTTTGATATTGTGATTAAGTATTATTACCATTATTATATTATTATATTGTTCCTCCATTTGGAGTTGAGATGGCATGACAGGTACCATATATATTGTGTGAGATGTGTAGATAGTTATTTTAACCCAGACAGCGTTCTATCGCCGATGTTGTGGCGTAGGCTGATTGTTGTTCACCACTTGTGTCCTTATTCCTGGTGCGGATCATGACACATTTTTAGGGGTGGCCTATGTAGGTCTTTAAGAGGTTGCAATTAGTATGATATCGTAGTAGTGCTCAGACTTAGAGTGCTACTACAAGTCTGCTTTAGGATATAGGATGTAGGCTGAGAGTATACTCAATCATAACTAGGAAATACTTCCAATTATTTGTTTAGCTATCTTTATCTATCTGAATGCTTGCTTTACTTTGAATAATTTTTTCATTCTTTGATGATATCGTATCTTACTCAATATTGATTCTTTTGTTTGAATCTATATTCAAGATGCCGCCGAAGACGCGATCACAGTGCTCAGGCACAGTATCAGCGAGGTCGGTCACTTCATCGCCGCCGAGGAGGGCAGTACCAGCCACTGCTCCAGCAGTGTCAGCTCAGAGGGTTACTTCACCGGTTCAGGTGGGAGCATCAGCAGCAGCTTTCAGGGGTGATCCACCTCCAGTACGGAGGACAATGCCGACAGTCTCGGAGGAGCTTCCACCTCCACCACCCGTAGTTGATCCGGTGCAGGTGTTTGTGCTTATTCAGCAGATGGTGAAGGCACAGCGGGCCCAGGCGGAGGCCCAACAGCGCTAGTCTGAGGTCAAGAGGCATGGCATTGAGAATATCCACCAGCTTGCACTCGCCGCAGTCGAGAGAGCTGCCTTGGTCCAACCACAGGTACCTCCACCTCCGTAAGCCCCTTAGCAGCCGAGGCCGGGGACCATCATTGACTTCAAAAGGATGGGACTCAAGGAATTTAAGAGCACCGAGGGAACTTTGTATGCGGATGATTGGATTGAGGATATTGAGCGGAACCTGCGGTTGGCGCATATTCCAGAGAGCCTACATGTGGAGGTAGCAGGGATCATGATGTTTGATATTGTTTTGACATGGTTCAGGACAGACCCAAGGATCACAGCACCAGGACTGACTTGGGAGGATTTTAAGGAGCTTTTCAAGGCAAAGTTCTTTCCAAGCGTGGCTCTGACAACTTTAGAGAGCTAGTTTCAGTACCTCGTCCAGGGAGGTATGACAATGGATTAGTATGAAGTGGAGTAATATAGATTGGATCACTTCGTGGAGGGGCAAAATCCCCGAGGGAAGGCCCAAAAGTTCAGAAAAGGTCTGAACAGGGAGATTAAATCTCATACTAGTGGACACTGTATCGTTACCTTTGAGAAGATCCTGGCATAGCAGGCGGGGGATGATTTGGAACTTGGCACCAAGAGGCCGAGGGACATAAGAGAAGCGAGTATTAGTACGGGTCCAGCAAAGCGGCCTTACTTTCATCAGCAGCAGAGGCACTTTCAGCAGTAGCAGCCAAGACAGCAGTTTCAGGCACCATTCTGGGTACCGATGTAAAAGGTACATCAGGCCCCGAGACCAGCACAGCATGCCCCACAGTACACTTACTATGGGAAGATGGGACATACACAGGAGGTCTGTAGCAAGAGGCTTAGGACGTGCCTCTATTGTGGGGAGGCAGGCCACCAGTTGTGAGATTATGTTCTAGATCCCGTTCAAGCATGTCAGGACGCAGGCCAAGCACAGAGAGCACTCGTGAGACCACCAGCAGGATAGCAGAGGGGACCTCGGTTACCTCCACAGCATCAGCAGTTCGCTCAGCACCACCACCAGCAGAGAGGTGCTCAGCATCAAGAGAAATATTTTGCCATAAAGATCGAGGAGGAGGAGCCAGTCGGAGATGTCATCTCAGGTTCTGTCTATCTTAATTCTTTTTCAGCTCATGCCTTATTTGATTTTGGTTCTTCACATAGTTTCATATCTGTATCTTTTGCTTTTAAGCATCATCTTGAGACTGAACCATTGGCGAGGACTTGCAAAATCACGACCGGGGGTGGCATTATCCTGGTTAGTGATGTTTGCAAGGATCGAAGAGTTTCTTTGGAAGGCCGAGAGTTGAGTGTGTGTCTACTCATAATGCCACTTCCGAGCTACGATATAGTACTCGAGATGGATTGGTTGAGTAGGCACCATGCTAGTATCGATTATCGTAGAGGCAAAGTTTTTTTTAGACAACAGAAGAACCAAAGTTTGAGTTCGCCAGAGGAGCATCAGAGCAGAGCGAAGGAGTCTTTTGTGGAGCTTCGGTGGAATTGCAAGAGCCGCCACATCCTTTGATTGCAGAATTTATGGATATATTTCCAGAAGAATTGTCGGGTTTTCCGCCAGACCAAGATATTGAGTTCTTTATAGATTTGGTACCAGGTGTAGAGATGATATCACAGCACATCTATATGGTCAACAACAGCGAACTGGCAGAATTGAAGAAGCAGGTGGATGAGTTGTATGATAAAGGCTTCATCAGATCCAGTTCATCACCGTAGGGTGCTCCGGTATTGTTTGTACCAAAGAATGATGGGTCGGTATGTATGTGTATCGACTACAGGGCTCTCAACAACCTCACTATGTAGAATAAATACTCGTTATCGCGTATTGATGATCTGTTTGATCAGTTGAGCAGAGCGAAGGTATTCTCAAAGATAGACTTGAGTTTGGGGTACCATCAGGTGAAAGTGAAGAAGGAATATATTTCGAAGACAGCTTTCAGGACTCGGTATGGGCAGTTTGAGTTCTTGGTGATGCCATTTGGGTTGACTAATGCCCCAACAGTATTCATGAATATGATGAATAATGTGTTTTATCAGTACCTTGATCAATTTGTGGTGGTATTATGTCATACCCCAGTCCCAAAATATGTAGGACTAGAAATACGTAAGTATGCTAGCCGTATGTATATGGCAACTCCAATATATAGAAACCATGACACATACGTACGCTGTATTATGAACAATAATTCATAAGTGGCATATAATTATCACAAGTCACAGGGCATAACTAAATCTCATCCACAGAATCAAATAAAAATGAATAGTCAATCAATTATATAACTGAATCAAGTATAAAATGCTTGATAAGAACAAGTAGTTTGGTGGAGATAAATCCACTACCAAACTAGAATATAAGAGAAACAAAATAATTATATCTAATGAACAATGAGGCTCGAAGAGAAGACCTCCTCGAAAGAGAAAGAAGTAGTAAGTCCTGATCCGTGCTTCTGTGAATAGTCATGATTGTCTACACCTGGAAAGGGACCAGGTCCTCAGAGGGACGTAACAAGATACATAGAAGCATGCCAATAAATACTGAAGATAAACATCCAAAGGGTCGTCTAACCACCTATGTAAATACACTTTGAGAACAACTTTCCAACACGTAGGCTATCTGGCTAAAATGGGATTGGCATGATTCTCTCGGAGAATCAGGGGCCTAAAAAGCATGACGTCTTTTGAACGTCAGAGGCCGCCTGTAGATAAAATATAGGGGTCATCTGACCACGCATCTCCGGCGGAGCGTGCGGGTTACACAAAAAAAGTGCAAAGAAGACCAAACGCCTTACTTGTTGTCCTCCCCACCCCATGCTCTGTTTATGCCATATCCATGACACGATGAGACCTCTAATAACTGTCAAGTCTTCTAACATATCTCTATTAGCAGTTATTTCCTATCGCACGTCCCATACGTACTAATGATCAGTCAATACGTAAGTCTGTGATCTATATGAGACTCACAACTCGTGTAAGAAATGTGTCACAGCCTAATGAAACATAAGAATGCCTCATGATAATGGGTTGGTCTCTTAAAACTAGGTTAACATGCATAATATATAATAAAGATAAAATACGACGCCACCGTCGTTGCACCCAAGTTATTCTTGGACGCACAGTTTATATAGCAGTTAAAATTTATGAACTAAATAATAGAAATAAAATACATGCACCATATGGAATATAAATCACAGTACAATGGCAAGGTATACTTGCCTGGCAAGAAAGCCGCATAGTGTAAGCGTCCAGGTGTCAAGGATAAAAGATCAGAAACTATGGCCTCCGAATGAATGTCTCTGGATGCTGAAATAAATATCACCAACGTTCCCAGAATAAGCGAGATAGTCAGAAAAGCCTACCTTTACGTCCAATTTGGACACAGAGGCAAAACGGTAATTTCGGATCAAAGTGGGTCCACACGTGGGCCACTTTGCACCGAAAGTATGCCAGAGGTAAAGGTCTCTAAATAGAATAAATTATAGGTCAAACAAATTTTAAACGATGATACGAACTCAACGGTATGTCCAATTTAGGATTCCGGTGAGCCGATCACAAACTCGCCTTTAAAGTCAAACCGTGGGGCCTACATATATGCGGCTTGGTCAACTATCTTAGAATCGCGTGAAACTTGGGTCACAGGACCAGCGTGATACCATGAATCCAATGGCACAAATTTCGTCGTATTCCGATAAGCGTACACAAAATGGTGTGGTAGTTTATAAATATCGTGATACGGGGACTTTTTACGTATACGGGTTGATTCTAACGCCCACACAAGTCCGAATCAGCTTTCACGAAAGCCCACACATCAGAATATACCATACACTCCTTTCGGTGCAATTGGTATGCGATGAAGCGGTCCGGTTTGGCGGAGCACACTCTGTATCACAAAATTTAAGTTTTAAATTATCAAGTTTTTGTCGTTTTGGAGGTCGAATAATTTAACACATAAAACGAATTAATAAAAACTAAAAGAACAGAAAAATTCTCCATTATATTGAGAAAAAAACTCTTTAATTAGTTTTTGAAAATATTAAGTGGGTTGGTGGCAAATTGGGTGTGAACATGGGAGTTTGGGTTGAAATTCTGGACTATTTTTGGTCAGTTTTTCGGCCATTTTTGGTCGATTTTTCGACCAATTCAGGGCACGAAAACATGTCACGCTTGAAGAAAAATCCTAGAGGGTTAGGTTATGAATATACACAGATAAACCGCTCGCAAAAATAATCAAAGATGAAGAAGATATGATACCTGAAAGATGGGGCGTTGCTGCACGTACACGCACGCACGTGTGCATACGCGGACGACGGACGGCGCGGGGCAGCGTCGAAGTCGTCGGGGGTCGCCGGCAGTCGATCGTCGGGTGGCTAGGATTAGGGTTAGGGTTAGGGTTTAGGTTTTGTATATATATATATATATATATATATATATATATATATATATATATATATATAGGCCGAAAGAGAGAGATGGACAGAGCGGGGGTTCTGTGGGGGAGGGGGCGCTTGGGTTGGTAGTTTGCTGGGGGAGGGATTAGTTTAAGTTAAGGTTAGTTGTTGTGGGTTAAGGTTTTAGTTAAGGGTTCTGTTTACTAGTTAGTTTAGGTTAGAGTTATTATTATTATTATTATTTTGTTTTTGTTTTTCTTTTTATTTCTTTTCTTTTATTTCCTTTTTTCTTTTCTTTTCTTTTCTTTTTTTTCTATTATTATTATTATTATTAACTATATATTTATTAACATATATTCACATATATAAATGAGAAAAAATTCAAAAATAATATTGCACACAAAATAAATTCTAGAAAAATTTACTTTTGTATTGTTTTAATAAAAAAACTACACACAAAATATTTTATGAAAATATTTTATAATTAATAATTAGATATTTGTCTAGTTATAATAAATCAAATAATTGAATTATCTAATTAACTAAGTAATTAATTAAATGGATATTCAATAAAATAGGATAATAGTAAATAATATGCACATCTATAAAAAGAAAAATACCTAACTTGGCATGGGAAATTATGGGATGCTAATTGTAGAAAGTTGGAATAGAAAATAACCACAAATAAATTATATATATAATATCTAAATATTTAATAATTAATCTATGGTCGTTACACTAATGTCATACTAATGTCAAGGGGTCGAATTCTTGTGCCACGAAAAGATCCTACAGGTAGTGTCTCTTGTGTAGGCTACTTCCTATGAAGGGCGATACAGATTTTGGGGCCATCCTACATTATTAATGTCCAAACCACGGTGAAGTATCCTAATAAAATTATTGGATTTTATTTGATTAAAAAAATAATCTAAAAAATACAAGAAATATAAAATACACACAAGATACCTTTTTTGGGTGAGGGGAATTACAATCTACCCAACTTAAAAGAATTTCGTCCTCGAAATTAAAAATAAGGCATTGTCACTACCACGTTCCAAAAACAGGGGTATTTTCGACTTTTTAGATATTATTAATGTTATGGTTTTTACATTAAATGATTTCTCGATATTGTATTTAAATTTAATAATTGCCTGAGGTGTGTATTTAAATATATTATATATATATACAATGTTCATTTATGTCTGAGCTGGTAGACTTGACCTAGAGGCCCAGTAGACGAATACCTGTCCGAATTATAGGATTTCGTGTTAATTGTATTAATTATTATTTTAATTATTTGATGTCGTAATTAATTACCGTATTTATTTAATTGTTGCGCGCTGCCGTTCCTTCGATATTCTGAGCGCTACCCTAGCTTTTGCCTTCCAACAAATTTTACAATATTGCCCTAGACATGCCCGCCTTCCAATCTGCTATTTTTGCAACTCATAATTATGCTCTCTGTACCTCATTTTTAGCCGCACAAAAATCATCGCGGACATTTATTTAATTCCTAAATAAATTCCTATTTTGTATCGTTGTGCGTTCCAATCGAAATTGGAGGCAATCTTGACCTATTTTTCGTGCGGTCCAAATTAGGGTAATATTCTGTTCTGAGTCTTCTTCATTAATGATATTGATGACCCGACCTGATTTTGGCTCCATGTACTCCTAATTAATTTTTGAACACAGCTTGCATTTTTTCCAAATTAAATTGAGGATACCATTTTATCTGATTCTGCAAATTTCGGTTTAATTCCAGTACCCTGCTAATAGAGCCCATATGACACACACAACGCCCCCTCACTCTGCAAAATGCCAAACACCGAATCGCCCACCCAATTTTTATCATTTTAGGCATCTTTGCAAATATCCAAATTTAAGGAGGCTAATTTGCAAATTTGCATTTGGTGTCAACACCCCATTGGTTGAACTAAATGGAGAAGCCTAATATTGACTAGTCAAAACCCTCATTCCCACATGAAAAATTCATTCATGTTTAATCTTGGCTATTCATTAAATGGGCCAATCCTCACCCTTCATTCACACACCCTCTCTCCCTATTTAAAGTCACCTCACCCACACTATTCCCTAGGAAAGCCCTAATCCCCAAACTAAGCCCCCATTTTCTCTCACCTCACTCCTCCCTCTCTCCAACGTAGGAAGAAAATTCCTTCTTCCTTTCTTCTTCTCTTTTCTTCTTCTTCTTTCTTCTTCCTCTTTCCTTTTTTTTGAAATTATAAAAGAGGGGGGAAACCTTCACAATAACCCATCCACCCACATCCCTGAGTTCGGCTACTGTTCACCCCTCATCCCTGCAGCTCCGGCCGACCCGCCGGAGCATCATTCCTGCAGCCAACTGCTGCAACCCGAACACCATCACTCTACAGCAGCTCCCCGGTCGAGCACCCCCATCTCCACCTCATCTCCTTCCTCTACCTATCTCATTTCTTCCCGACCCCGGCCCGGCGGAGCCCCGCTCCTTGCAGTCAGCCGACTTCCACACCTCAGCCGCCGAGTCCCCTCCACGAGTCATCCCTCCCCGAGCAGACACTGATCGTCTCTGGCTCCGATCAGACTGCACAGCCGACCCCCATCGACCACCCGACCCTCCGGTCGAGCTTCCCACCCGACGCTGCCGAGCATCACCCCGCAGCAGTTGCTGCAACCCGGAGCCCCACTTCCCGGCCATCTCCCCTAGCTGATGTCCACAGCTCCACCATCGGGACCACCACTATCCTATCTTCTCTGGCCGACTGCCACGAGCCGGCCTTCTTCACCAACACACCCTAAACTCCCTCTCCATGTCTCCGGACCGCAGCTCAGGCAAGCTCATCCTCTCCGGCTACATTCCCTCTGCTCTTCGTCACCCCGACCTCCTCCTTCCCGATCCCCTCTCCGGCGGTTCAGCCAACCTCCCACCATCGACATCACCTACACATCACCCACCTGTGCACCGAGGCACCCCGGCGGCCACCAGAGCGACGACAACTCCCTGCACATTCAGCCCGGCCCCGTTCTGCTCATCCCCTCCGGCCGGCTCTTCTCCACAACTCCGGCTCTGGCCTGCTGTTGTACAGCTCCCCCTCCACTGCATCGACTCCCTGCACCTCCGTCGAGCCCCGCCGTGAGCTTCCTCTCCTTTCCCTCTTCCCTCCTTCTTCATATGTATACGTATTAATATATATTTTGGTGGGAATGCTTATGTGTATAAATGCGTATTTATATAAGTATGTGTATACGTATAAGTGTGTGTAGGTGTGTAAATACGTATACGTGTTAGTGTATATATATGTATGAATACATATTTAGTGTATATAGCATACGTGTATATGTGTTTGTAAATTTGTATAGGTATATGTATATCTAATATAACTGGTATACATGTAAATACGTATATATAGTATATTTAATTTAATTGGTATATATATATGTATATATGTATATATATATATATATATATATATATATATATATATATATATATATATATATATATATATATATGTTGGCTTATTTTTATATAATATGTAATTAATAAAAAAATATATACTAGTATAAATTAAAATTTGTGTATTAGTATTTGCATTAGTGAATGGTATATATATGTATATATGTACTATATACAAGTATATAGTATTGTATTTTAATTAGTATATATATATGTGTATATATAATTAGTCTATGTATGTATTTGTAAATTTGTATGTGTATATATATATTTTGTATAAACACGCAGTATATTTTTAATATATAAATTTGGAATATATATATTATATATGAATTAAATGGTACATAAATATATATTGTATATGTATTTATTTTGGTGCATGTATATATTGTAAGTACTAATGTAGTTAAAAATAGGTATAATATGTCTAATATATCTATCTACTAGACGACCCTAGTGGACCAGTATCATGCTAGGCATAGCCCCTGAGTTAGGTATTTGATTGTGTGTTTAGTATAGCATCTGATACAAACGTTGTATTGTTTATTATATGTTATAGGACTGTTGGATCCTCTAGACGTTACTCTGGGACAGGACATTGGTATTACCAGTTAAGGATCCAAGGCGAGTACATTCTCTGATTAGCTTCTAATTTATGATATCTCCTATGTTCATTGTATCTAGTATAAATATCCATATTTTGACACGCTAGTTACACTGATTGGTGTATACGGATCTCGTCATGAGATGTTATTCCTTGTTCATGGTGTAGCTTGTACAAGACTTGTTTCCTTGTTATCTTGTGCATGTACAGACACTGATTCCCGAGGAGATTTGCTACCTTCCTGGGGAATCCTGTGCCATAGCGTACCATGATTGGATTTACTACACCAGTCGGGGGTGGAGAGTATTTTAGTGTAGATATGTGATCATACCCAACTTTACATGTATCATAGCTCACCCACGCCTCACGTTGGTGCAGCCTTACCTTTACATGCCTCATCACTGTTACATATGGTTAGCTTGACTATTACTCGCATCATAGCTATTCTTAAGGATTAGCCTGACCTTAAGGATGATCGCTAACCAATGTAATGAGTTTACTAGTCCCAAGCCGATCACATGTTAAAGCTAGTACTCACACACTTAGTCATAGTACTCTTGCTCATTGACATATTATTTCCTTTCCTGCATTTCTTTCCAGTATTTCCTTATTGTACATTTCCCATACATATACATGCATCTTGTATATTTCCATCTATATATTGCTACATAGTTTATATCATTGATATAGAACTGCTATTTAGAAATGTACTTTGATCCTTCCTGACTGGAAAAACATTTTCCAGACTATGCCTAGAGGACTGGTATCTGACACTTGTGGACCACAGGGTGAGTAGCTGCAGTCTGGGACTTAGTAGTTCAGTCGTGATTCCGGGAGGTCTGGCCAGAAATCACTAGTTCTAGTTAGTTCCTTTAGCATATTATTTTGGTACCGAATTTGTCTCCGATAATCTTATTTGAGACTTGGTTTATGTTGAGTTAGATTATTTACAGTTTAGACTTGTGTTGTATTCTTATTTATTTTTTTTGATTTCTTATCGTGCTGTAGTTGTGATTGAGTATGTTATTCATTTATATTGTTATCCGTGTCTCCTTATGGAGTTGGATACTAGTGTGAGATTGTTTAGATAGTACTTGACCTAGACAGCGTTCTACCGCCGATGCTGCGGCGTAGGCTGGACGTACCCACGCTCTCGTTCCCCTATACCGGGTGCGGGTCGTGACACATTTTTAGTGGTGGTCCATGCAGGTCTGACTTCGCAAGTTGTGCGATGTCGTAGTGGTGCGACGTCATAGTCGTACTACTGTATACCTGCTATTGAATATAGGACATAGGATACTAGGATGAGAGAGGATACTCAATCACAAATTCTTGAGAGATTCCTGGGACGACCCCTTGAGAATCTTATTAAAATTTCTAATTTTAAATCCTTTGCCCTTGTTTCCGTCCGTCCTCACTTGTTGATATTGAAATTGATTATTGTTGATCAGTAATTAGGATCTTGGTTTCATTATAGAATTTAATTTCATATCGAGATAAATTTTACGGACTAAACTTTACGATATCATCGGATGACATATATTGATGAGAACAGTGAGAAAGGTGAGACGTCTACTTTGGTCATGGAACCTAGAGTATCGCAGCCGTACCGGTTGGCGTGGCGAAAATTCTAGATGTCATGATTATAGGGTTGCGTACTTTAGTTACGGAACCTGTCGTTTATCGCACCTATGCTTACTGGCATGGCGAGGATTCTCAGCGTCATAATTTTTGACCGACGTGTATGATTATTAGGTTGTGTCTTAAAATTTGTTCTTAAAGTATCATCTCAATACTTATATATTCTGTTATACAGGATTTTTTTCATCGTTTCTTTTATTGCTAGCAGTAGAAATACCTTTAGTCCTCAACCCAGTTTCTTTAAAGCTTCTATTCTTTGAGGATTCCTTGTTAAGTATGATAATTAGCGACTTGTAATTATGTTTGTGTCTTGAGTATTAGTATTGACTGAGTATTGCTAGTAAGTTGTAAGTATTTCCTAGTTGGACATGTGAGCAGTAGGCATTAATCTAAAGTAACCCATAGCGTAATGCCTTGTAGCAATAGCTCTATGATAGGTGTAATATAGTTAGTATTGGCACTATAGATAGAGGAGAAGGAATATCAGTGATGATGATCATTTGGAAGTAATAGTACAAATAATTCGGGCAGTACAATTTTCGTACACAGTTGAGGTTGTAAATAATTAGTGTATTAGCATGCACCTTGAGTATTAGAGATTGTGAGTATTTATATGTATACTTGAGGATTCAATCTTATCGTTTGAAGAATGGGAGTGAATTGCAAATTTTATTTGAATTTTTAAGGAGTTGAGATTTTTATGTTACTTAAATGTTTGAGGACTAAATTTGATTCAATAAACATGGTCAAGGCTATAAAGATTTTAGAATTGATTACCATTTTATTTCGATATTGAGTATTGGATTTTTGAGGAAGTAAATGCATTTTATTTTAAAGGAGTTAAACCTTTGATGATCTTATTTTGAGGATTAATTTTTTGGTGGGTAAGAAATTTATAATAATATATGGGTGGATGAAGTGCATACGTAAGGATCCGTTGACTTGGACATGATTGAGATGGCACTGCAAACGGACTTGGGTGTCCATCTAGAGTTGTATTAGGGAGAACAGTACTTAGTATGGTGTGTTGCACTTGGTGTGCACTCGAGTGATAAAGAACAAATAGTATGAACAATTTTAGTAGGTAAGGAAGCTAGCAGTGAGTGTGCTTGTAGTAGAACTGTGGTACATAAAGGGATAGAGGTATCAAACCTTGGATGCATCGTTGACCTGTGCAATCACAACTAGGAATATTTCCAATCTATTTATCTTGAATGTTGCTTCTTTAGAACTTTACTGTCTTTCCTTGATGATATCGCCTTTATTGCCTAAATTGATTCTTTTGGATCTGTCTTCAGGATGTCACCGAGGACACGATCTATGAGAGTGGGAGCACTAGCTTTAGAGGGGTCTGCCACCTCTCCACCTGATGGACAGACAGCCGTAGTTCCTTCTACATCTTCGATGCATGTGGGAGTATCTGCACTTTCCGGGGGTCTTCCTTCCCTACCTGTTCAGAGGATAGCCACAGCTGTGACGGACAACCAGCCTCCTTTACCGACTCCGATTTCCGGAGGTGTGCCCATTGACGGGGCACAGATGTTTACCTTGATCCAGGGCATGGTAGATGCCCAAAAAGTGGTGGCAGATGCTCAGCGAGTTCAAGCTGAGGCTCTGAGGGTGCAAGCAGAAGCGCAACAGGCGCAGACTGAACTAATAAGAGAGAGCATGGAGAACGCTCACCAGATGGCACTACAGGCAGTTGAGAGAGTTGTTGCCCAGCAGTATCCTGGCCAGCGGCAGCCGAGGGCATTTCAGTATCAATAACAGTACCAGGCACCAGTTCGTGTTCAGCAGGATCAGACTTGTCTTTACTGTAAGAAACCAGGTCATCTTAGGAAGAGCTGTAGAGCGAGGCTAGGACTTTGTTTGCGCTGTGGCGATGCAGGACACCGAATGAGGGATTGCCCTCTAGTTCAGTGTGCAGCTCCAAATTATAGAGATCCAGTTAGGCTACCTGTGGAACCATATATTGCTCAGCACCCGCGCAGGGATCCACCCCAGTAGGGCAGTACATTTGCGATGACGGTCGAGGAGACCGATACTGCAGGTAACGTGTTAGTATATTTTGTTCTTTTCTTCCTTTTATTCCTTTCTGTTGATCGATTGACTGATTTTCCCTAGTACTGTAGTTAAGGATAAGCATTCATTTAAATAAAGAGTTAAGGAGTTAATATAACAGAATTGATGGATCATTAATTTTACGAAGATTGAGGATGATTGAAACTCGAGGATAAACATTGACTTGAATGGAGAGTTAAAATTTAACATGGCAGAATTAAGGATTTATTAATTTTAGGAAGGTTATGATATGATAGAATTGGTGATTAAAAATTAAGAAAATTTAGGAGATTGTCATTATATTTATTTGACCGCAAGTTATGAATTTTTAAAATTTTATATTTTGGACGTTGCATTGGAAGGATCTCTAAGTGTCGCACTGTTGAGTATTTTGAGGAAAAAGGAAACTGAAGAATCAGATCATTGATGGATTATTGTTTGGATTCAGACTTTTTGGGACGAGATTCAATATATTGATTGAAATTAAATTTAAGGAACAGATATCAAATTTCGAGTATTTAATTAACTTAAAATTTTGGAGGAAATTGTGAGAAAAATGGAGACTGATTTTATTTTGAGGATTTTTCAGGAATACAATAATTCAAAAAAAAATTTGAAATTTGTGAAAGGACAAGGTGGATTGTTTCAGGATTTTGTGGGTTGGATGAATTAACTATTGATGGAAAATAAAATAATGTATAAATAATACTATGAGAATTTTAAATTTCGAGGACGAAATTCTTTTAAGAAGGGTAGACTTGTCACTACCACGTTCCGAAAACAGGGGTATTTTCAACTTTTTAGATATTATTAATGTTATGGTATTTACATTAAATGATTTCTCGATATTGTATTTAAATTTAATAATTGCCTGAGGTGTGTATTTAAATATATTATATATATACAGTGTTCATTTATGTCTGAGCTGGTAGATTGACCTAGAGGCCCAGTAGACAAACAGCTGTCCGAATTATAGGATTTCGTGTTAATTGTATTAATTATAATTTTAATTATTTGATGTCGTAATTAATTACCGTATTTATTTAATTGTTGCGCGCTGCCGTTGCTTCGATATTCGGAGCGCTACCCTAGCTTTTTCCTTCCAACAAATTTCATAATATTGCCCTAGACATGCCCGCCTTCCATTCTGCTATTTTTGTAGCTCATAATTATGCTCTCTGTACCTCATTTTTAGCCACACAAAAATTGTCGCGGACGTTTATTTAATTCCTAAATAAATTCCTATTTTGTATCGTTGTGCGTTCCAATCGAAATTGGAGGCAATCTTGACCTATTTTTCGTGCGGCCCAAATTAGGGTAATATTCTGTTCTGAGTCTTCTTCATTAATGATATTGATGACCCGACCTGATTTTGGCTCCATGTACTCCTAATTAATTTTTGAACACAGCTTGCATTTTTTCCTAATTAAATTGAGGATACCATTTTATCTGATTCCGTAAATTTCGGTTTAATTCCAGTACCCTGCTAATAGAGCCCATACGACACACACAACGCCCCCTCACTCTGGAAAATGCCAAACACCGAATCGCCCACCCAATTTTCATCATTTTAGGCATCTGTGTAAATACCCAAATTTAAGGGGGCTAATTTGCATATTTGCATTTGGTGTCAACACCCCATTGGTTCAACTAAATGGAGAAGCCCAATATTGACTAGTCAAAACCCTCATTCCCACATGAAAAATTCATTCATGTTTAATCTTGGCTATTCATTAAATGGGCCAATCCTCACCCTTCATTCACACACCCTCTCTCCCTATTTAAAGTCACCTCACCCACACTATTCCCTAGGAAAGCCCTAATCCCCAAACCAAGCCCCCATTTTCTCTCACCTCACTCCTCCCTCTCTCCAACGTAGGAAGAAAATTCCTTCTTCCTTTCTTCTTCTCTTTTCTTCTTCTTCTTTCTTCTTCCTCTTTCCTTTTTTTTGAAATTACAAAAGAGGGGGGAAACCTTCACAATAACCCATCCACCCATATCCCTGAGTTCAGCTACTGTTCGCCCCTCATCCCTGCAGCTCCGGCCGACCCGCCGGAGCATCATTCCCGCAGCTAGCTGCTGCAACCCGAACACCATCACTCTACAGCAGCTCCCCGGTCGAGCACCCCCATCTCCACCTCATCTCCTTCCTCAACCCATCTCATTTCTTCCCGACCCCGGCCTGGCGGAGCCCCGCTCCTTGCAGTCAGCCGACTCCCACACCTCAGCCGTCGAGTCCCCTCCACGAGTCATCCCTCCCCGAGCAGACACTGATCGTCTCTTGCTCCGGTCAGACTGCACAGCCGACCCCCATCGACCACCCGACCCTCCGGTCGAGCTTCCCACCCGACGCTGCCAAGCCTCACCCCGCAGCAGTTGCTGCAACCCGGAGCCCCACTTCCCGGCCATCTCCCCTAGCTGATGTCCATAGATCCACCATCGGGACCACCACTATCCTATCTTATCCGGCCGACTGCCACGAGCCGGCCTCCTTCACCAACACACCCTAAACTCCCTCTCCCTGTCTCCGGCCCGCAGCTCAGGCAAGCTCATCCTTTCCGGCTACATTCCCTCTGCTCTTCGTCACCCCGACCTCCTCCTTCCCGATCCCCTCTCCGGCGGTTCAGCTAACCTCCCACCATCGACATCACCTACACATCACCTACCTGTGCACCGAGGCACCCCGGGGGCCACCAGAGCGACGACAACTCCCTGCACATTCAGCCCGGCCCCGTTCTGCTCATCCCCTCCGGCCGGCTCTTCTCTGCAACTCCGGCTCCGGCCTGCTGTTGTACAGCTCCCCCTCCACTGCATCGACTCCCTGCACCTCCGTCGAGCCCCACCGTGAGCTTCCTCTCCTTTCCCTCTTCCCTCCTTCTTCATATGTATACGTATTAATATGTATTTTGGTGGGTATGCTTATGTGTATAAATGCGTATTTATATAAGTATGTGTATACGTATAAGTGTGTGTAGGTGTGTAAATACGTATACATGTTAGTGTATATATATGTATGAATACATATTTAGTGTGTATAGCATACGTGTATATGTGTTTGTAAATTTGTATAGGTATATATATATCTAATATAACTGGTATACATGTAAATACGTATATATAGTATATTTAATTTAATTGGTATATATATATATATATGTTGGCTTATTTTTATATAATATGTAATTAATAAAAAAATATACTAGTATAAATTAAAATTTGTGTATTAGTATTTGCATTAGTGAATGGTATATATATGTATATATGTACTATATACAAGTATATAGTATTATATTTTAATTGGTATATATATATGTGTATATATAATTAGTCTATGTATGTATTTATAAATTTGTATGTGTATATATATATTTTGTATAAACACGCAGTATATTTTTAATATATAAATTTGGTATATATATATTATATATGAAATTAAATGGTACATAAATATATATTGTATATGTATTTATTTTGGTGCATGTATATATTGTGAGTACTAGTGTAGTTAAAAATAGGTATAATATGTCTAATATATCTATCTACTAGACGACCCTAGTAGACCAGTATCATGCTAGGCATAGCCCCTGAGTTAGGTATTTGATTGTGTGTTTAGTATAGCATCTGATGCAAACGTTGTATTGTTTATTATATGTTATAGGACTGTTGGATCCTCCAGACGATACTCTGGGACAGGACATTGGTATTACCAGCTAAGGACCCAAGGTGAGTACATTCTCTGATTAGCTTCTAATTTATGATATCTCCTATGTTCATTGTATCTAGTGTAAATATCCATATTTTGATACGCTGGTTACACTGATTGGTGTATATGGATCTCGTCATGAGATGTTATTCCTTGTTCATGGTGTAGCTTGTACAAGACTTGTTTCTTTGTTATCTTGTGCATGTACAGACACTGATTCCCGGAGAGATTTGCTACCTTCCTGGGAAATCCCGTGCCATAGCGTACCATGATTGGATTTACTACACCAGTCGGGGGTGGAGAGTATTTTAGTGTAGATATCTGATCATACCCAACTTTACATGCATCATAGCTCACCCACGCCTCACGTCGGTGCAGCCTTACCTTTACATGCCTCATCACTGTTACATATGGTTAGCCTGACTATTACTCGCATCATAGCTATTCTTAAGGATTAGCCTGACCTTAAGGATGATCGCTAACCAATGTAATGAGTTTACTAGTCCCAAGCCGATCACATGTTAAAGCTAGTACTCACACACTTAGTCATAGTACTCTTGCTCATTGACATATTGTTTCCTTTCCTGCATTTCTTTCCAGTATTTCCTTATTGTACATTTCCCGTACATATACATGCGTCTTGTATATTTCCATCTATATATTGCTACATAGTTTATATCATTGATATAGAACTGCTATTTAGAAATGTACTTTGCTCCTTCCTGACTAGAAAAACATTTTCCAGACTATGCCTAGAGGACAGGTATCCGACACTTGTGGACCATAGGGTGAGTAGCTGCAGTCTGGGACTTAGTAGTTCAGTCGTGATTCCGGGAGGTCTAGCCAGAAATTACTAGTTCTAGTTAGTTCCTTTAGCATATTATTTTGGTACCAGATTTGTCTCCGGCAATCTTATTTGAGACTTGGTTTATGTTGAGTTAGATTATTTACAGTTTAGACTTATGTTGTATTCTTATTTATTTTCTTCGATTTCTTATCGTGCTGTAGTTGTGATTGAGTATGTTATTCATTTATATTGTTATCCGTGTCTCCTTATGGAGTTGGATACTAGTGTGAGATTGTTTAGATAGTACTTGACCTAGACAGCGTTCTACCGCCGACGCTGCAGCGTAGGCTGGACGTACCCACGCTCCCGTACACCTATACCGGGTGTGGGTCATGACAGGCATGATTTGCTTAATCCTTCACGTTCGTATATAAGGCAAGTCTATCGCAATCTCTTCCAAAAAATTAAATAACAGAATATATTCAAATCCATCACAATCACTTCAAAATTTAAAATAACTACTGTTTAAATCAAAATTCAACCTATCGTAGTCTCTTCTCGATTTTCAAATCATCAACATCCAAATTTATGTCAAATCTATATAACATCTTCAAGATTTAAATAACCCATATCACATTTTATATCACGGTCTCCAACTATCATAATCTTCTCTAGATTTTAAATAATAAACAATTTTAATCAAATCTTATTCCTATTTTTAACTTATGAATTTTGTACTCTTCAAATTTTAAATTCAATTTCCATCCTCAACATTTCAAATGGGTGATCCAACAATCAAAATTCAACTTTTAATTCAAATCATTAAATCATAACATTTCAAATCTAATTCAACAATTGTTCAAGTCTAAAATTATATATTTATCCTCAAAATTTAAATCGATGATTCAACCTTTAATATTCAAAATTTAAATTATGTGCTCAAATTATAATTATTTGGTCCGCAATATCAAGATTTTAAAATTCATTAAATCCTTATCATCTTAATCATTCTTCTAAAAATTCTCAAAATTAAAATGACTTAAATCTCTCAATCTAATCTTACTTGATCACAATATAAAGGAAATTTACCTCAAGTTGATAATGCAACTCCTACCCAACTTAGAATTTTCTCATCTATCACATAAGGATATATATTTAAGAAAAACTTTCTTAAATTATTTAATCGTGTTATTCAATCCTCAAAAGTTTTTAATATACATAATATCTCACATGTGATGTGCCCTTAATTATGAGAGATCACCAAGTAATGTGGTTGACCTATGGGGTATATCTAGTACTCTCTGTGTATCTAACTTATACCAAGCACGAGTGTTCGTCTTTCCGAAATAGGGGAAGATGAGAACAATAATAAAAAATTCAAGGAGGAGGTGATAGAATACAAGTATGGGGTTCAAAGCGATTAAAGAATTCAAAAAGAGAGTTGTTAGGGCAGTTGCGGATGAGATCCTATTTTGGTAAATTTTTATTCGCATGTTCATATTAGAACAGTTATGTACCTGATATGATATGCTCTGGCATGTCTAGAGGGAAAGTATATTCGTCTAACATGCTGAGTCAACTATATCTTAATCTACGTAAAGTAGTTATGCGAAGAGCGAACCAAGCGCACTAAGGTTGATCAGATCATAATACACTGATTCTAAATAGACAATTGTATTAGTGTGTGCACCCAATAATACATATGTCATGAACAAGCTCGATAAAAGAATAAGCTTGCAAAAGTAGGTTATAATAGCAGCATAAGTCGAGGTAGTCCAGAAAATATAAGTGCGCTGGATTATGATGAAATAAGGTACAAAATAATTCAAGTTCACAAAGAAGATAAGACTTGTCCGGTGTTGTGCCTCTACAGTTTTCATACTAACTCCTTGTCTAAGTCTCTAGTCGACCAAATAGGGGTATGGGCCTCTGAGTTCTACAGTCTGGATAAACGTTATCTTCTTATGCAAGTCTATAGTTTGTGTCATTCAATTACACTTTATTATTGGGTCAAAATGGACTATGCGATACTAGGTTATGAGGCATACTACCCAACTTATAAGAATTAACTAATAGTATAACTGCCTCAAGGGGAATCTACAAAATACCTTATCCTTGTAAATAAAATAGAACTCTTATTGGGGTATACGAGAAAAGATCTTGGTACTTATTAGGGTATCTTATTGCATTATATAGGTAATAGTCATCTTAAGTCTTAATCATAGTGTTTATAGAACAAAAAGCATTAATATTAAGAATAGAGAAGTTATTGGCTCTCAAGTGAAAGAGGATATAACTTGTATTGAGATATGTGGAACATATTACTTGATTTGAAACTAAAGGATAATCAAAAAATCATAATCTAAATGAGCAACTCAAACTATCAAGTTCTAACTACTAAGCACATAATTTCAAAATTAAAGATTAATAACTATAATCCTAGCAAACTATATATCCTAACATAAAAGAATTTACTTGGCCTACAATCAGAAGGGTTAGGTGGCACGAATTGAAAGATGAAGAAAACAAATTTTTTCGTCGCACAAATAGCGAGCGTTAAGGTTTTGGAGAAACAAGATATGAAATTAAATAGAGAGACTGTTGATAATATCATGGTTTCCTAAGAAAAGGTGGTATGCTAATCTCTGTGTTCGAGGTATGATCAAGAAAAATGTGTTCTATTCATTCCTCTTGGCTTCCTAAGGTACTGTTCTGCTAATATCAAGACAAGAATCTAAACTTAAAGTTCTCTAATACTATTTCACTATGAAAATTAGGTTCAGTCCTAATATTCAATCTTGGATTTCTATTGGTTCCTTAATACTAGGGTCAAACAATATGGTCAAATTTCTACCTAACCCTAGTAGTGTCTATACTACTCTCAAGTCCTTCATAAATATATCAAGGGATAGTGGTCAATTAATCTACAGGTAAGGGATGCTAGGGTTCATTAGGTATTCTAAACTTAGTGATGTGTTAGTATTCTACTTGTATTCTTAGTAGGAATGTTACACTAATTATCATCCTAACAACAAGGATTCCTATATTCTAGCAGAAGGCTATACTCAAGGAACTATTAGGCAAGTACATGAATCAAGCAGGATGCAATTATTTAAATAGAACGGATTGGAAGGAAGGTGAGTCATAGTCAAATGTGGATGAGACCTAAAACTCTAATCCTAGGTGCAGGCTTGCTCGATACAGTAACGTAATCGAGATAATATGCTCTCGTGACCTGCATGGGTCACCACAAAAATATGTCATACCCCAATCCCAAAATACGTAGGACTAGAAATACGTAAGCATGCCAGCCGTATATATATAGCAACTCCAATATATGGAAAACATAACACATATGTACGCTGTATTATAAACAATAATTCATAAGTGGTATATAATTATCACAAGTCACAAGGCATAACTAAATCTCATCCACAGAATCAAATAAAAATGAATAGTCAATCAACTATATAACTAAATCAAGTATAAAATGCTTGATAAGAACAAGTAGTAAGGTGAAGAAAAATCCACTACCAAATAGAATATAAGAGAAACAAAATAAGTACATCTAATGAACAATGAGGCTCAAAGAGAAGACCTCCTCGAAAGAAAGAGAAGTAGCAAGTCCTGATCCGTGCTCCTGTGAATAGTCATGATCGTCTACACCTAGAAAGGGACCAGGTCCTCGAAGGGACGTAACAAGATATATAGAAGCATGTCAATAAAGTACTGAAGATAAACATCCAAAGGGTCGTCTAACCACCTATGTGAATGCACTTTGAGAACAACTTTCCAACACGTAGGTATCTGGCTAAAATGGGATTGGCATGATTCTCTCAGAGAATCAGGGACCTAAAAAGCATGACATCTTTTGAACGTTAGAGGCCGCCTGTAGATAATAATATAGGGGTCATCTGACCACGCATTTCCGACAAAGCGTGCGGGTTACACAAAGAAAGTGCAAAGGAGCCCAAATGCCTTACTTGTTGTCCTTCCTACCACATGCTCTTTTTATGCCATATCCATGACACGTTGAGACCTCTAATAACTGCCAAGTCTTCTAACATATCTCTATTAGCAGTTATTTCCTATCGTACGTCCCATACGTACTAATGATCAGTCAATACATAAGTCCGTGATCTATATGAGACTCACAACTCATGTAAGAAATGTGTCACGGCCAAATGAAATATAAGAATGCCTTATGATATTGGAGTGGTCTCTTAAAACTAGATTAACATGCATAATATATAATAAAGACAAGATACGATGCCACCGTCGTTGCACCTAAGTTATTCTTGGACGTGCAGTTTATATAGCAGTTAAAATATATGAACTAAATAACAAAAATAAAATATATGCACCATATGGAATATAAATTACAGTACAATGGCAAGGTATACTTGCCTGGCAAGAAAACTGCGTAGTATAAGCGTCCAGGTGTCAAGCACAAAGGATCAGAAACTATGGCATCCGAATGAACGTCTCCGGATACTGAAATAAATATCACCAACATTCCCAGAATAAGCGAGATAGTCAGAAAAGCCTACCCTTTCGTCCAATTTGGACACAGGGGCAAAACGATAATTTTGGATCAAAGTGGGTCCACATATGGGCCACTTTGCACCGAAAAGTGTGCCAGAGATAAAGGTCTCTAAATGGAACAAATTATAGGTCAAATAAATTCTAAATAATGATACAAACTCAATGGTATGTCCAATTGAATTTTGGTGAGTCGATCACAAACTCGCCCTTAAAGTCAAACCGTGGGCCCACAAATAGGCGGCTTGGTCAACTGTCTCAGAATCGCATAAAAATTGGGTCACATGACTAGCGTGATACCATGAATCCAATGGCACAAGTTTTGTCATATTCTGACGAGCGTACACAAAATGGGGTGGTAGTTTGCAAAAGTCACGATACGTGGACTTTTTACATATACGGGTTGATTATAACGCGCGCACAAGTCCGAATCAGCTTCCGCGAAAGCCCACACATCAGGATATACCATACGCGCCTTTTGGTGCAATTGGTACGCGACGAGGTGGTCCTGTTTGGCGGGGCGCACTCCGTATCACAAATTTTATGTTTTAAATTATCAAGTTTTTGGTCATTTTTGGAAGTCGAATAATTTAACACATAAAATAAATTAATAAAAACTAAAAGAACATAAAAATTCTTGGTTATATTGAGAAGAAAATCCTTCAATTAGTTTTTGAAAATATTAAGCGGGTTGGAGGCAAATTGGGTGTGAACATGGGAGTTTGGGTTAAAATTATGGACTGTTTTTGGTCAGTTTTTTTGCCATTTTTCGGTCGATATTTTGACCAATTCAGGGCACGAAAACTCATCCCGCTTGAAAGAAAATCCTATAGGATTAGGTTTTAAACGTACACGAATAAACCGCTCACAAAAATAATCAAAGATGAAGAAGATATGATACCTAAAAGATGGGGCGCTGTTGCACGTACACGCGCGCACGTGTGCACACGCGGACGGCGGACGGTACGGTCGGTGGCTGCGGCGCAGGGCGGCATCGAGGTCGACGGGGGTCGCCGACGGTCGGTCGTCGGGTGGCTAGGGTTAGGGTTAGGGTTAGGGTTAGGGTTTAGGTTTTGTATAAGTATATATATATATATATATATATATATATATATATATATGTATATATATATATATGTGTGTGTGTAGGCCGAGAGAGAGAGAGATGGGGAGACCGGGGGTTCTGTGGGTGAGAGGGGGCGATGTGGGTTGGTAGTTTGCTGGAGGAGGGATTAGTTTAGGTTAAGGTTAGTTGATGTGGGTTAAGGTTTTAGTTAAGGGTTTTGTTTAGTAGTTAGTTTAGGTTAGAGTTATTATTATTATTATTATTATTTTGTTTTTGTTTTTGTTTTTGTTTTTGTTTTTTATTTTTGTTTTTGTTTTTGGTTTTATTTTTATTTCTTTTCTTTTATTTCCTTTTTTTCGTTTCTTTTCTTTTCTTTTCTTTTTCTTTCTTTTCTTTCTACTACTATTATTATTATTATTATTATTATTATTATTATTATTATTATTATTATTATTATTATTAACCATATATTTATTAACAAATATTCACATGTATAAATGAGAAAAAATTCAAAAATAATATTGCACCAAAATAAATTCTAGAAAAATTTACTTTTGTTAAGTTTTAATAAAAATACTACACACTAAATATTTTATAAAAATATTTTATAATTAATAATTAGATATTTATCTAGTTATAATAAATTAAATAATTGTATTATCTAATTAACTAAGTAATTAATTAAATGGATATTCAACAAAATAGGATAATAGTAAAAATATGCACATCTATAAAAAGAAAAAATGCCTAACTTGGCACGTAAAATTATGGGAAGCTAATTGTAGGAAGTTGGAATAGATAATAACCACAAATAAATTATATATATAAAATATCTAAATATTTAATAATTAATCTATGGTTGTTACACTAATGTCATACTAATGTCAAGGGGTCGAATTCTTGTGCCACGAAAAGATCCTACGGGTAGTGCCTCTTGTGTAGGCTACTTCCTATGAAGGGTGATACAGATTTTGGGGCCATCCTATATTATTAATGTCCAAACCACGGTGAAGTATCCTAATAAAATTTTTGGATTTTATTTTATTAAAAAATAATCTAAAATAAATACAAGAAATACAAAATACACACAAGATACCTATTTTTGGGTAAGGGGGATTACATATTCATTGATGATATATTGATTTATTCGCAGACCACGTAGGAGCACGAGGAGCACTTGAGGATAGTTCTGGAGACCTTCATGAAAAAGAAGCTTCATGGCAAGCTGTCGAAGTGCTAGTTCTTCCTTGATAAGGTTGAATTTCTTGGACAAGTGATTATAGGAGGGAATCTCAATAGACCCGAAGAAGATATCAGCAGTTGAGTCATGGTCTATCCCGAGTTCAGTGGCAGAGATCAGAAGCTTTCTTGGATTGGCAGGCTATTATCGGAGGTTTGTTCAAGATTTTTCCAGGATTGCAGAGCCGATGACTAGGCTAACCATGAAGGATGTGGAGTTCGTTTGGACAGAGTAGTGTCAGGCTGTATTTGAGGAGCTGAAGAAGAGGTTGACTATGGCTCCAGTATTGACGTTGCCATCAGGGATATGAGGATTTTTCATATATAGTGATGCTTCAGGTAAGGGTTTAGGATGTGTGTTACAACAGAACGGGAAGGTGATTGCCTACACTTCCAGGAAATTATGTTCGCATGAGAAGAATTACCCTACCCATGACTTAGAGTTGGCAGCAGTCATCTTTGCTCTAAAGCTGTAAAAATACTACTTGTACGAAGAGCGTGTGGAGATCTTTACAGACCACAAGATCTTAAAGTATGTATTTATACAGAAAGAGCTCAACATAAGGCAGCAACGATGGTCAGAGTTGATGAAGGACTTCAACATTTCTTTGTAGTACCATCCAGGAAAGGCCAACGTAGTCGTAGATGCCTTGAGTAGGTATCCTTTGGCTATGTACTTGATAAGGGACAAACATTTATTGGCCAATATTGATAGCTTGGATATAGAGGTGTTAGTTTCTGGAGTTGTAATACATATATGGGGACTTCAGGTACAGTCGGAGTTGATGGACCAGATTAGTACTGCACAATTCAAGGATGAGTCTTTGAGGAGCATCAGAGCGCAGGTTCTGATAGGATTCGAAGAGGACTTCACTATTGCAGAGGATGGATTATTATGCTACAGTACCAGATTGTGTGTGCCGAGTGGAGCATTGTGCGAGGAGGTTCTTCAGGAGGTGCATCGATCTCAGTACTCTATGTATCCAGTGCCAACAAGATGTATAGAGACATGAAAGAGCAGTTTGGTGGTATGGTATGAAGTGGGAGGTGGCAAGCTTCATGTCCAAATGTCTGGTATACCAGCAGGTAAAGGCGAAGAGACAGATACCAGGTAGTTTGCTTTAACCTTTACCCATTCTAGAATGGAAATGGGAGCACGTGATGATGGATTTTGTATCAGAGCTTCCGTATTCTTTAGGAGGTAAAGACGCGATTTAGGTTGTCATAGACAGGTTGACCAAATCAGTCCACTTCTTGCCATTTAAATTAGGTACATCTACGGAGAAGCTCGCAAAGATGTATGTGCGGTAGATAGTCAGATTGCATGGATTTTCTATGAGCATCATCTCGGATCGGGATAGTCGCTTTATATCCTACTTTTGGAGGAATTTATAGGTTAGCTCGGGCACTCAGCTTAATATTAGTACTATATATCACCCTCAGACAAACGGGCAATAGGAGAGGACTATTCAGACTCTCGAGGATATTCTACGCACTTGTGTATTAGACTTTAGGGATTCTTGGGATGATCACCTTCACCTGGTAGAGTTTGCTTATAACAACAGCTACTAGGCCAGCATCGAGATGTCACCATTTGAGGCGTTGTATGGACAGAGATGTCGTACTCCGTTATCATAGGATAATGTTGGCGAGAGAGCCTTATTGGGACCAGAGATGGTAATGGATGCATCTGAGAAGGTAAAGATTATAAGGGATAGACTTCGAGTGGCGCAGGACGGATAGCGGCATTGGGCCAATAGCCAACGAAGACCATTAAAGTTTGAGGTATAGGTTTTTGTTTGTATTGCTTGTGATTGCTTTATTTTGGTTGGACTGTTAAGGTTGTGTTTTGTGTTAGGTTGGCGATCTGGTGTTCTTGAGGATTTCTCCGACACGGGACACCATTGGCTTTGGTGGAGGCAGAAAGCTTAGTCCACGATACATCGGACCCTTCGGTATTCTTGAGAGATCGGTGCAGTAGATTACAGGCTAGACTTGCCGCCTATACTAGAGGGAGTGCACAAAACCTATTACACGTATCGCATCTGAGACAGTAAGTGGCAGATCCTAGCCATGTATTGGATCACTCGGAGATCCAGGTAGGTCTAACTCTCAGTTATCCAGAACAGCCAATGAAGATTCTCGATCGCAAGAAGAAGGTTCTACGAAAACAGACGATTCTCTTGGTATGCGTAGCATGGAGGCATCACTCTCCGGGAGAGTCTACCTAGGAGAGGGAAGCCAAGATGTGCGAGCGATACCCTTATTTTTTTGAGCCATGAGGTATAATTCTTGCTTGTTGTGGTTAGTTCTTTCCTTAAATTTCGAGGACAAAATTTTTCTAAGGAGGGTAGACTTGGCACCCTCACTTTTCCAAATGAGGGTAATTTAGTCAATTTTATATAATTATTTTTAGAGATTAATATTTATTTATATTGTGCTAATAATTAATATTTGTGGTTGTGCTATTTATTTATTAGTTAGTGGGGTACCCTATTAGTTAGATTTGACACTTGTTAACCCAATTAGATTTGTCATGACAACTTGTGAGCCCAACTTGGACTAGACCCAATAGACCCATTCCCACTAATTAATTAGGAGGATTAGACTAATTTATATTAGTATAGAGACTTTCCAAATATCCCTTCCCTAATCCTCTCCATAACTAAAAAGTAGGGGCATATTAGGCATTTGCTAGTTGCTTGGAGAAGGGGGAAGGGGGCCGGCTACATAAAGGCCACTCTCTCTCTCTCTCTCCTCTTTATTTGCACTCATTTCTAGATCCCCAAATTAATAGATCTCCAATTTCCTTCATCCATCCATCAACCTCTCTCAATTCATTCACATTTTTCTCTCATTTTTACCACTCAAGGAGCATTGGAGCTTGGAGTTGCAAGGAGCACAAGGAGAAGGAGCTTTGGCAAGGAGATCGTGTCTGGGTCATGTCTGTGGGAACAATTCATTAGAAATCTATCTCCTAATTGGTAAATTCTGAATTCCTCTTTATTTTATCCTCTAATTCATGCATTTAACCATTAGGAATCATCCCATGGCTAGGGCTACCCATAGGATCAAGAACTAGGTGCATATGACTTGTATTGTGGAAGTTACATGGTAATTTGTGACTAATTCGAGAAAATTCCAAGATTAACACATCAAGTATGTGTTATGATACCAATTAGATCTAATTAGACTTAGATCAGGGTTGGGATACTAGTTACGTGTCCACAATTGGGCAAGAGTAGGCCGTATCACGATATGGTGAGATACCGTGTGATACGAAGCTTATTTTGTGTGTTGTGTGCAATTACTTCTTAATTCTCATTATAGTAAGTTATTATATATATATATATATATATATATATATATATATATATATATATATATATATATATATTTATATTTATATTTATATATATTGGAAATTGTGGCTTTTGACATTTGAGTGGACAAGTATCTTGAAGTATCACAATGATGCCCTCAAGATGTTTGGTCTAATGATTCTTAGTGTGTGTATATATATATATAACCCAAGTCCTATTTTGTTGTTGATAGTGGTGTGTATGTGTTGGTGAGACAAGTAACTGTAGCATTTTGTGTAGGACTGTGAGTGCACTATGTGCACGAACTGGTATTTTGTGTGTCGTTGGGGGTTCATACATAGGAACCTGCAGCAGCATGTCTCGAAAAACCGACTGTAGGGAATGAGTGAAGGTGTTTAGATGGCGAAAACAATATGTGGGTTATTGAGGTGTGTTATCAGTGGATGTAATGCCCCGCTCCTAGCGGGTTACTTATGGAACACTTGTTACTTTGACTCGGTTAAGAATCGAGTCTCGGGGAAACCTTACCTCCAAATTAATATGGACAAAATACAATGAACCCTTCAAATTGATAGAACGACTTCTATTGAAATAAGTCCAAAAGTTTTTGTTGGTTGTTTTGCTCCTTGGTTTTGTGTTGCTTTGCGTTTTGTCTTGCTTTCGATGACTTAGTTTTCATAATTCGCTTTCCCGCTTGCGCATTCATTTTAAATCGTAAGAGAAAGAGATCGAATGATGCTAATCAAGTGTTATTGTAATTTCACGACGAATAACCAAGGAGTGATCATTGCGTAAGACTTTCCCATTCTCTCATTGATTTATTTGGTGAGTGGCTTCGGCCCTTCGATGAATCCTTTGTCTGTAAGACTTAAAAAAATAATCTCTAGTTCACTTGAATTATATATCCCTATGGTAAATGTTAACTCATTAACAATACATGCTAAAAAGATAGAAATTGCATGCTAGATTTATAGAACTGCTATTTCCTTGTTTCTTGTTAAAAGAACTATACTGGTTGAAACATAAAATTTGCCTTGAACTCGTTTAAGAGAACTGATGCTTGACCCTATCGAATATTGTACATATATAGCTTATAGAAAGCTCATTATCATTTGAAATAATTGATACGACAGATTGAAGAGCCAAGGCTCTATCAAAAAGAGGTAGTCCATATAGATGCATTTTTGCTCAACTATTGCTATAGAAATATTATTTTTTTGATAGAATGCATTCATCGCATCGGTCTTGGACAACTTGTGCACAAGGTATCATCTTTCGAATAATTCCTGGGGTACTGTGAATCAATCAGCCTGGAGGAGAAAATCAGAACACCCTGAGGCTTGTAGTCCTCGTGATTAGGGGGTATTATGTCTAATAGTTAGCCTGGGCTTATAGTCCCAGCTACTATTCATCAGTTTTTCCATGGACCATCAAATAGTTAGGTCGCATGCTAGGTTTACCATCTTGCATACCTAACACTTGTTGCCAATAAAGATAGACGCATGAGTTGTACACATGTATGCAAATTGTTGCTAACTCGTGTGTCGGCTACAAGGATAATCGTTCGGCCGTGGGTAAGAATTTTCATGTGCATGGTCCAATTTATCGTTTATGTTTCTTTACATGAATTATTAAAAAAACTAGACAACTAGAAAGATCACCTAATAATGTTAGCTTCACATATTTACTTAGTGTGGATTTCTAGGTGAGTTTGGCCATGGTCGCTCACCAGTACATATTGTACTACTGACCCACGTTTATGGGCAAATCTTCAGGTTCTGGTAGTGAGAGCTTGGCGAGTATTTTGAACAAGTACTAGCCCATCCATCCAGCGAAACTGTGCTCGTGCTGCTTCCTTAGCTTTCCTCTCTTGTGTGCAAACTTCTCTTCTGCTAGTTGTTTTAATTTTGGTCCTACTATAAGGACATGATGTATGGATGTTGTGACTAGTTTTGGGTTTATAAAAAGAGTTGTAAGCCATCTATGATATATTTTATAACTCATCCAAGCAAGTACTTTGTAATCCAATCTTCAAGTATTCAATAAAGAAAGTATTTTGGGTTCCTATCAAATGTGTTCAACTTTGGTTCTCCGTATTTACATTACATGCTTATATATGTATATTTTTGTCTAACTTATGTCTTGTGCAGGCACTATGCCTGGTGCAAGCACAACTTAGGCTTGCACGGCATCGAGCCCAAGCGAGGACAATCGGTTCCATAGGGACCAAGTGAGGACGATCGTCCCTTACGGGACCGGGGCATAACAGGTGGTATCAGAGCAGGGCTTTACATCCTTGGCCTCTTCAAATATCGTTTTCAAAAATGATATAAGTTTTCAAGCGGTTTTAAAAGTCCCGAATTTCGAAAATGGTTGTGAATCTATATAAGTAAATCGAGGGTGTTAATGTTCCGATCTTGAAAAGTATGAAAATCCAATGTCCCATGCAATAAGTCCATAATATGTTATGAGAATAATGTAAGCTACTCTCTTTTGCAGCAAGATGACTAAAACAGGTAACCAAGGGACATCGCACGCAGCGAGCATGAATGATGACCAAATCGATAGGCTGATTGGCATATTTAAAAATCAACAAGAACAATTCAATGCCCAACATGATCGATTTTAGGCTCAGCAGCAATGGGCTGATGCTCGAGCCATAGCACAACAGATGCAGTTATACTCATCAACTCAGATAGTGACAACCTTAGTCGCCAATAGCAGTGCATCAGGAACCGCCATGATACCTATAGAAGCCGCACCCACGCCTCGAGAAACAGGCCTAGCAGAAGTTGATAAGCCTCCGCAGGCGGCCAGGAAGTCTACCTTTAAAGGTACTGAGTTTCTAAAGTTGAAACCTCCTGAGTTCGAAGGTAGGACCCCGCCAGATAAGGTGATTGACTGGGTCGCCAAGTTGGAGGACTTGTTCGGATTTGCTGGGATACCTGTGAACAAGAGGGTGGCGTATGCAGTCATGCAGCTGCGATTATGAGCATTCGATTGGTGGCAGATCAAGAAATAGGATCTTTTCATAAGGCACCAAGACGGTAAAATTGCTTGGGGAATGTTTAAAGAAGCATTCCAGGAGCAATACCTTCCACCAGCCGTCAGGCAGAGAAAAGAAGACGAGTTTACCGAACTTAAGAAAAGGAGTAAGTCCGTCGAGGATAACGAGTGTAGCTATTATGGCAAGTAAGGGCACGCAGTGGAAACTTGTCGTGTTGCTAACGAGGAGTGCTTCAACTACAGCCAAAAGGGCCATCTTCTGAGAAATTGTCCGACCAAGAGGCCCGCGCCACATGACTGCAATGAGAATGCCAGACGTGGATAAGATCAGAATCTCGTGCCAGCCCTGGTTCAAGCTAATGGACAAACTGATCATACGAGAAGGCCTAGAGTTTATCAGTTGAATATTGAGCGTGATACGAGCGAACATGATGTTGGTGAGTCTGATTCCTTTGACCTCTTGATACTTTGCCCCTCGACTCCTTGATCACTTAAGTTTCGAGGATGAAACTTTTTCTCAGTGGGGTATTATGTAAGGCCCCGCTCCTAGCGGGTTACTTATGGAACACTTGTTACTTTGACTCGGCTGAGAATCGAGTCTCGGGGAAACCTTATCGCTAAATTAATATGGACAAAATGCAATGAACCCTTCAAATTAATAGAACGGCTTCTAATGAAATATGTCCAAGAGTTTTCGTTGGTTGTTTTTATGCTTGGTTTTGTGTTGCTTTATGTTTTGTCTTGCTTTCGATGACTTAGTTTTCATAATTTGCTTTCCCGCTTGCGTATTCCTTTTGAATCATAACAGAAAGAGATCGAATGATGCTAACCAAGTGTTGTTACAATTTTAGGACGCATAACTAAGGAGTGATCATTGCGTAAGGGTTCCCTATCCACTCGTTGATTCATTTGTTGAGTGGCTTTGGCCCTTCGATGAATCCTTTGTCTGTATGACTTAACAAAATGATCTCTGGTTCACTTGAATTATATGTCCTTATGGTAAATGTTAACTCATTAATAAGACATTCTAAAAAGATAGAAATTGTATGCTAGATTTATAGAACTGATATTTCCTTGTTTCTTGCTAAAAGAACTATACTGGTTGAAACATAGAATTTGTCTTGGAGTCGTTTAAGAGAACTGATGCTTGACCCTATCGAATATTGTACATAGATAGCTTATAGAAAGCTCATTATCGTTTGAAATGATTGATATGACAGATTGAAGAGCCAAGGCTCTATCGAAAAGAGATAGTCCATATAGATGTATTTTTGTTCAACTATTGCTATAGAAATGTTATTTTTTTGATAGAATGCATTCATCGCATCGGTCTTGGATAACTTGTGCACAAGGTACCATCTCTTGAACGGTTCCAGGGGCACTGGAAATCATTTGTCTTGGGAGAGAAAATTGAAACACCCTGAGGCTTGTAGTCCTCGCAATTATGGGGGTGTTATGTCTAATAGTTAGCCTGGGCTTGTAGTCCCAGCTGCTATTTATGGGTTTTCCCATGGACCATCGCATGCTAGGTTTACCTTCTTGCATACCTGCCACTACCATATTTTCCAGGAAATGGTATTTTGGTCATTTTATAATTAATTATTATACATGTTGTATATTTATTTATTATATTATTTATTTATTATTAGATGTTAGTTTATTATTTTGGACTTGTGTTAGATCCAAGGACCAATATTTAATTCTAGTTAGAATTGAGCCCAATAAGAAGTCCATCATTAGGAGGAGGATTAATTAAGTTAAACCAATTAGACTAGAACCTTCTCTACTTAATTATTTTCTTCATGAAAGGCCCCAAGTGGTATTTTAGACTTTACATAGTAGCTTGGACAGGAGGAATAGTGGTCAGCCATATTTAATAATGGAGAGAAAATTCTCTCTTTTCATTTTTTATTTAAAATCTAGATCTAGAATTTTTTTTTTCAAATTTTTTCATTCTCATAACCAATTCTACCCAAATTTCTTCCCAATTCCTTCCTAAATCATCATTGGAGGTCATTAAAACAAGGAGAAAGCAATGATCTATAAGGAGAAAGCAAGGATCTACAAGGAGAAAGTAAGGATCTACAAGGAGGAGTAAGGATCTACAAGTTGGAAGCTCTTTTCACTCAATTTATAGATTTTATTGGGAATCCATCTCCCAATAGGTACAATTTAATTTTTCTCCTTTAATTAGACTCTAAATATGTATTTTAATCATTAGGAACCACCCCATATGCTAAGTCTACCCATAGGAATTAAAATTAGGTTCATAGGAGGCCTATGGAGAAAGTTATGTGGTATTTTGTGTCAATTTTGGGAAAATTCTGATATTGACACAACTTATGTTTGTCAATAGGTCAATTAGACCAAATATACATGTGTTTGATTATGTGTGGCTAGTATCGTGTCCACAATTAGATACATGTAGGCCGTATCCCAACAATTTGGAGATACGGGTTAATTGGGGGGTTTTCCTCCGACACAGGGGTTTGAGCATGACATATTTTGACACGGACATGTGGATGAGTATTTAGCTCTTCATATTGTTCATAATTATTATTTTAGACTTGCTCGTGTCCGTTGGGATACAATTGGTGTAACGACCCATTCCGTTCAAGCGGACAGCTGATTCAAACGACAAAAGTGGAATGACCCGACCCGTATTGCTCAGCGAGAATACTCATTTGAGGCAAAGGATTTCCCGACTTGGCCCTACAGGAGTTCCGGCTTAGGCTTTCAGAGGCTCGCTCGGAGTATCGCTCGATCGAGGCAAATTATCGCTAAGGTGGGTGGCTACGATGAACTTGTCTTTGCTTAGCCAGCACACTTAAAATATGGACGATACATGCTAGTCGCTAGGTGAATTACCCCATGCATGCTAATAAAGAATCCAACGCACCTAGCTAAGGGAATAATCCTAACTTGTATTACTTGTGTTAGAACATGGAAATAAAACTTTGCTCATATATGGACCCTTTTATGCTCCCTTTGCCTTGTGCAACTAGTCCCCGCTATGCCTCAAGTAGAATAATATATGTATACTCTTCGTAGTATACTGTTCACTTATTTATACTGCACGTACCAAGATCATGTCGCACGGCATATCCCTTTACGGTTTTACTCTTCGCTTCACCCTTAGGCCCGAGCCAACGTAAATGTTATATTTTATATAAATGCATGCTTGCCTGCTTACTTGTAGTTTGTATTTGTTGCCTTATTTCAATGCTTGTCACATAATATATGCCATAAACAAGTAATACTATCCGTATCGTGCATGCATCGAGTTAGCCAGAAGACTATCAAATAGTTCTTTTGTGCAATATGAACCTACAAGTATACAGGACCATTGGGTCGCCAAGGCAGCCCCCGAACCAGGGGAATGCATCAAGTCAAGTTGAATATCTGAACAAGAATCATGTATAGTTTATAGTTGAACAAGAATCATGTCAAGTAAAGCAAGAATCACAGCTCGTGGAGAATTGCTCGTTCATATCAGGAATCATGGATTGTCTTGTCAAGTTGGTAAATCTGGAAGACCCAGACTTGCGTGTCGTGGAGAACTTGGAATCAAGGGGGATCTTCATATCTCATTCCACGGACGGTCTTCGGGGCACTGGGGCCGATCCGATCCGGATGAAACTATTGTTTAGTCTCTTATTCTTGACGGGATGGTTTGTAGGGCACCTTGTACTTTTGTTGTATTCTATCCTCGTTTAAGACTATAACTCGTCCTTTATGGCTATGCCAGCGATAATTGTTCATATAAATAAGTCATCCTCGCTTAGTGGCTATCCACGTGTAAGTTATTATATCGCATCGAGAATATCTGAAATACTTGATCGATCATGAGTATAACACACTTGTGTAAAATTGAAATACTTGTACATATGGAATAATTTAACATCTTTTGTAACACATCTGAGTAATTCGTATAACTCGTCCACCCAAAACATAATCTCGTCTACTACACTTGTGTTTGCATATGTTATTTGCCCCTGGATTCATTATATATTCGTGCTTGATTTAACTTGGTTTGCCTTGGACAGGAAAGGACAAATGGTAAGTTGGTAAGTCTCGCCGTATTCCTTTATATCGCACGGCGCACTGCCACACGAGTTAGGCTTTTCATAAATGCCATGAAACTATTCCTAAGGCAAGAATAGAAAGATAACTTAATAGATGGTGCACGGAACCTATATAACGTGTTTGGATTTGTCGAGCGGGCGAGAAGCCTCCCCACCAGTGCATTCATGTACCGATAACCCACCAGATTATTTGTAGGGTACGGAAGAAACTCGTTCGGTACGGATGCCTCCTTCGTGCGAGCTAAGGCATGGAGTTCACTCTGGAGCCTTGGAGCGTTGCATCCAAAACTGAAGCACATATACAGGACATAATATTGGAATATCGCCTATGTATTATTCCATAAATGTAGCCACTTGGCATGCCTTTTACTATTTCAGAGAGAGGCTTGAGCGACATGTAATTTCGGTCTAGCGCCGCTTGTAACACTTGTTCAATACCAATAAAAAATTTGCTTTACTTTACTACTTCTGTTATTCAATGCTTCCGCTATTGATGACTCTGTGAACTTGTTACCAATCACCTATGCATTTATTATTCCACTGCACTCGGACAATCTGTGTGACTCTGTAGCTTAGACCTCTTACCGCTTGTTCATATCACGGCCTTGCACGGGCGTAGCTTACGCTCGTGCAGCATCACGCCCAGATGGGTCAAGCGATCGTCCTACGGGAGCATTGGCACGGTGATTCGCGCCTAGCCGGGACGGCCGATTGCCTGTGGGAGATCGGGATTTGACATATTGGTATCAGACCAATGGCTATACGCCTTTGGACGTTGTTTCAATTTTCTTATTTTTGAAAGCTCGTTCGTGGGTTATGTGCATACGCTCTCTCTCTCTCTCTCTCTCAAAGTTCCCTTGAAATATTCCAAACAATTAAGTCTAAAAACTTTCAAAAAATGCATGTGAATGATATGATTGTTTGTACAAAATTATGATGCGAAGGCCTTTGTGTCGACCTGTGTTAGACTTGGTTGGAATAGACTCGTGCTAGAATTGCAAGATATGTGCGAACCCGAATGCCTATATGTGATACTCAACTGGTTAGTGTGCAGAATAGAATATCGCCCGAATGGTTAGCTATGCACACAGCCTTTCGGCTAAGTTGTGCTGAGTATCGCGAGCCAAGACCCTTTAGTGCAAGCTAGTTTGCTAACGAGATTGGGATATTATTCAGATAAGAAATAAGTCAGACTTAAAATAGAAACCGATATAAACATTATCAGAATTTTGTTTAGGTGAACATAGAGAATCATGCTTGGATTTTGGAAAATAGCTCAAACGATATTTTATGTCGGCAGATACAAATCAAATATGATTTACTTGGATGACTATAAACAGAAAATATATGTAAGAAACTAAGATTTATCAGGCGATACCTAAGTATCGTACAAGAATTCTAAGGAATGACTTAGTAAATATGTTAGCGATTGATGCGAACATCGATTGAGGATTTAATTGGGTGACTCGATTCCGAGTGGTATATGGATCATTCAGAAAATATCCAAACGGATTCATAGGTCTCGTACGATAATTGGATTGAACGATTTGAGAATGTCTTAAATAAATGTTAAGACTTATATCGAATAAGGATTCAAGGAAATAAAAATTGTTATCTTGGTAAAGAAAACTTGTTGGAAACTTAGAAGATCGTACGAGCGATTTCGGATTGAAACAAATGGAATAAACTTGAATACAATATTTCTCGAATAGAAGTTAGCCCGAGAATGAATATTATGGTTCGATGAAAGAGATAAGCGATAATGGATTTGGCTTAGAGTTTGGAATAATGATATTGAATCTAGTTCAAAATGATAACCTTCAAAATTAGTTCCAACGCGAACGATTATCCTACTGTTGCGCCGGTGTGGTAATTTCACTTATGGAGGGGATGATCGAACTCACAGGAACATGTTCAGTGATTATTATAAACGAACTCGATGAATAGAACGTATCAAAAATGGATGAACTTGGGCTTAAATATTTAAAACTAGTTGCTTGAGGAATGCTATAAGTAGACTATGGATTTACGGAACGGTAACGTTGAAGTTGGATGATTTTGCTAGACGAATTATAATCACTGCATGAACGGACATAGCTTGATGGATTTTATGTATAACTTGGATGAACCAAGGTGAAATATTAAGGTATCTTGATCGTGCCGAAGATAACCATATTGTTCGATATTCTTGTCTTGTGCGAGCGTAACTCTATGCTCGTACATGCGTCACGCCCGAATTAGGACAATTATCCAGTGGGAGCGTTGGCGTGGTGATATCACATCCAACGAGGGTAATTGAACTTATGGGAGACCGGAGCATGACAACCGATGGATCGTCTTGACTTGTGGTTCGACACGATAAGACGAGTTTGGAAATGCAAGTGAATCAAAAGTGTTTGATTGATAAGTTAGCCTAGAACCTGGAGTAAATCACGCTTGATGGTTTCGTGAACGGATATATGAATCAGGTTGGACGACTTGGAGTTATAATCAAAAAATATTTAGAATTAAATCTTGGTTTGATGGTCTAAACTTGGAATGGATATATGGATTCTATCAAACATGCTTAAGGAGATAGACTATGCAAATCACTAGGCTATCCTACAACTTGGATATTATGGATTTTACTGAACGGACTTGAACCCTATACGAACGAACATGTTATGAGAGTAGGATGATCCGTGCTCGATGTTTAGAAATCTGAGTAAAACGAGCTTATACCCCGTGCAAATGAACAATGGTTTGACCTTAGAAATTAGGGTGAGCATCCTACGACGAATTTGTACGATGAATCGTGTGCTTAAACTTGTACCTATGACCTTGTGAGCTGACCTAGTAATTAGGCAGACAAACCTATGCCAAGTGAATAAACTTGTGTGACCGACTTTAGTATATTACTTAAACAAAGCTATAGAACTGGGGCAGCAAGACTTAGAGTTAGACTGGGAATGGTAACGTGTGCTATGTCTGACCTGAATGGATGAACGCTAGTTAGATAGACCGAATAGATCATGCTTAACGGTTGTGAAAATACTTGGTGGAATGGAAATGACTTGGTATTTGATCAACCCTGTTGGAAATATCATCATGATTTGTAAAAACGAGAACCCTTGAGATTTTCGCAAGTAGCTTATCCGATTTCACTATCTCTAAGTTTGGTTGAATGCATATGTTTGAGGGATGCCTTGAACGTGTGCACGATCCAAGACTCAATGATATGTAAAACTCGAGTGCTAAGACTTCACTATCTCTAAGTTGGTTGACATCATATGTTTGAAGGATGCTTTGAATACATCCACGATCCAGACCCGCGATATGCTGAACTCGAATGCTAGTGCAAGTGAATATCCGCATGGACAAGCATAACAACTTGTATAAGTTTGTCTCAGCCTTAGATCATAATTTAAGATGGATTATAATGGACCCCGCTTTAAGCAATATATGTTTCGCACTAAGGCACAATAGAGAACGAGTCAGAGCTTGGATTGGATGATAGAGTCATTCAATAAGACCGGCCCAGCATACACGCGACACGGTAATAAGGAACGAGTAGGAAATTGTGTTCAAACAGATTTAGTGGTACCGATTGCAACACTTAGGATAGATTCGATAGTGCAGTAGACTGGCTTGCTCTAAGGAAGTCTCGAGGACTAAAATTTTTCTGAGTGGTGTATAATGTAACGACCTATTTTGTTCAAGCGGACAGCCGATTCAAACGGCAAAAGTGGAATGACCCAACTACTTTGCTCAGCAAGAATACTTGTTTGAGACAAAGGATTTCTCGACTTGGCCCTTCAGGAGTTCCGACTTAGGCTTTCAGAGGCTCGCTCGGAGTATCGCTCGACCGAGGCGAATCATCGCTAAGGTAGGTGGCTACGATGAACTTGTCTTTGCTTAGCTAGCACACTTAAAATATGGATGATACATGATAGTCGATAGGTGAATCACCCCTGCATGCTAATAAAGAATCCAACGCACCTAGCTAAGAGAATAATCCTAACTTGTATTGCTTGTGTTAGAACATAGAAATAAAACTTTGCTCATATATAGACCCTCGCATGCTCCCTTTGCCTTGTGCAACTAGTCCCTGCTATGCCTCGAGTAGAACGATACATGTATACTCTTCGTATTGCACTATTCACTTATTTACACTGCACGTTCCAAGATCATGTCGCTCGGTATGTCCCTTTACGGTTTTACTTCTCGCTTCACCCTTAGGCCCGAGCCAACATAAATGTTATATTTTATATAAATGCATGCTTGCCTGCTTACTTATAGTTTGTATTTGTTGCATCATTTCAATGCTAGTCACATAATCTATGCCACAAACAAGTAATACTATCCGTATCGTGCATGCATCGAGTTAGCCAAAAGACTATCAAATAGTTCTTCTGTGCAATATGAACCTGCAAGTATACGGGACCGTTGGGTCGCCAAGGCAGCCTCCGAACCAGGGGAATACATCAAGTCAAGTTGAATATCTGAACAAAAATTATGTATAGTTTATATCTGAACAAGAATCATGTCAAGTAAAGCAAGTATCACAGCTCGTGGAGCAATGCTCATTCAGATCAAGAATCATGGATTGTCTTGTCAAGTTGGTAAATCTGGAAGACCCAGACTTGCGTGTCGTGGAGAACTTGGAATCAAGGGGGATCTTCGGATCTTGTTCCACGGACGGTGTCCGGGGCACTGGGGTCGATCCAATCCGGATGGAAACTATTGTTTAGTCACTTATTCTGGATGGGATGGCTTGCAGCGCACCTTGTACTTTTGTTGCATTCCATCCTCGTTCAAGACTATAACTCGTCCTATGTGGCTATGCCAGCGATAATTGTTCATATAGATAAGTCATCCTCGCTTAGCATATATCCGTGTGTGAGTCATTGCATCGCATCGAGAATATCTGAAATACCTGATCGATCATGAGTATAACAAACTTGTGTAAAATTAAAACACTTGTATATATAGAATACTTTAACATCTTCTGCAACGCACCTGAGTAATTGGTATAACTCGTCTACCCGAAACATAATCTCGTCCACTACACTTGTGTTTGCATATGTTATTTGCCCCTAGATTCATTATATATTCGTGCTTGATTTAACTTGGTTTTCCTTGGACAGGGAAGGATAAATGGTAAGTTGGTAAGTCTCACCGTGTTCCTTTATATCACACGGCGCACTGCCACGCTAGTTAGGGTTTTCATAAATGCCATAAAACTGATCCTAAGGCAAGAATAGAAAGATAACTTAATAGATGGTGCACGGAACCTATATAACGTGTTTGAATTTGTCGAGCAGGCAAGAAGCCTCCCCACCAGTACATTCATGTACTGATAACCCACCAGATTACTTGCAGGGTGCGGGAGAACCTCGTTCGGTGTGGATGCCTCCTTCGTACGAGCTAAGGCGTAGAGTTCACTCTGGAGCCTTGGAGTATTGTATCCGGAACTAAAGCACATATACAAGACATAATGTTTGAATATCGCCTATGTATTAATCCATAAATAAAGCCACTTGGCACGCCTTTACTGTTTCAGAGAGAGGCTTGAGCAACTTGTAATCTTGGCCTAGCGCCGCTTGTAACACTTGTTCAATACCAATAAAGAATTTGCTTTACTTTAATACTTTTGTTATCCAATGCTTCCGCTATTGACGACTCTGTGAACTTGTTACCAATCGCCTATGCTTATTATTCCACTGTACTCGAACAATATGTGAGACTCTATGACTTAGACCTCTTACCGCATATTCATATCACGGCCTTGCACATGCGCGGCTTACGCTCATGCAGTATCATGCCCAAATTGATCAAGCGATAATCCCGCGGGAGCGCTGGCGTGATGATTCACTAGCAGGGACGGCCGATTGCCTGCCGGAGATCAGGGCATGATAATTGGTTGTGTGTTGGAGCCGTATCGCAAGCGTATCATAGATCTAGTGTGATACGGGTGCAATGCACTTCACGTGTTTGTTCTTTGTAATTTAATTCAATTATAGATATTATAAATATTATAATTATAATTATTATGTGAGATATATGTATATTTAGTTTGATCTAGAATTCATGTTGAGGTGTTGGTGATCATGGAAGAGTAGAAGTTCATGTGCTTCTCTAATATGGTATATATATATATATATATATATATATATATATATATATATATGTGTGTGTGTGTGTGTGTGTGTGTGTGTGTGTGTGTGTGTGAGAGAGAGAGAGATATGTGTATTTATGTGTGTGAGCTTGAGGGGAGAAGAAACGATGGAAAAATAGTGAGAAAATAATGAAAACAGTGAAGAAAAGCAATGATAAGCAGTGGAAGAAAAGCTGAGAGAAGTAGCAGCATGAAGCAAAGCCAAGAAGCAGCAGCAGAAGCAGCCGCAGAAAGCAGAAGCAGCAGCGGTAAGCACTAGAAGTAGAAAGCAGCAGTCAATAAGCAGCGGCTTATTGAAAAGTTGGTAAGCTGTAAGCTATTATATATATATATATATATATATATATATATATATATATATATATATATATATATATATATATATACACTAATGTACTAGCTTACTAGCTTATCAAATAAATTAACTAGCTTATTTATATATATATATATATATTAATTAGTTTATATTAATAAAATAATTAGTTTGTATATATTGTAAATAAGTTGGTATATAATATATATGAGATTTCTATATACATAACTACTAGTTAATATTAGTTAGCATTATTTCTAGATTACCTTGGGGTGCACCAAGGTAATGAGAGTGAGATATCTCGGGTACGAGTATTAAATATCAAGGAGATGTTAGTATATAGTTTAGAATATTATTGATATATATATAAATTAATTAGTTTATATTAATAAGCTATTAGTTTGTATATATTGTAAATAAGTTGGTATATAATATATATGATATTTTTATATACATAAGTACTAGTTAATATTAGTTAGCATTATTTCTAGATTACCTTGGGTGCACCAAGGTAATGAGAGTGAGATATCTCGGGTACGGGTATTAAATATCAAGGAGATGTTAGTATAAAGTTTAGAATATTATTGTTATAAATTTTAAATACATATTATTGTATAGTGAGGAGTATGGGTAGTAATTATAAATTAGATATGGAATTACCTTGTGATACCAAGGTAATGTCAAGGTATTGGGTTGTACTCAAGGTATTGGATTTGTATATCAAGATGGGAGAGTAGGGGTGTGATACCGCTTTTGGTTCAAAGCCAAGGTCCACTTAGCATTAGTTTAGTTAGGAGTTTTGTATATTGTTGTATGTATACATATTATAATATTTTCATATCTAATAAATTGTGTATCTTATGATATGGTTTCTTGTTGGTATCCTAGTATAGCTAGTATGGCCTAGTTACATAGTGTATGGACCCAATATCCTAGAGATGGACTCATACAACCTAGAAATAGCTAGTTTAAAAAGTTTGACCAGTTTGATCTAGAGTTGACCTAGTTTGACTATTTTGACTTAGATGGCTTTTTGACCTAGAAGTTGACTAGTTTAACTTATTTTCATTCCAAAACCTTGTATTGATGTTATATTCCATATTTAGGTCTTCGAGGTACCGTACAAAACATCTTTGATACTATTTACCGAATTTCAGGCGAGTACATTCTCTGATAGTTTCTCATTTATGATATCCTCTATGTCTCTTGTACTTATTGTAGATATCCTTGATTTCTTAACACGATGGTTACACGGATTGGTATATCCTGATCTCATAATGAGATATTATTCCTTGGTATTTATGGTGTATCTTTTGCAAGCCTTGTTTCTTGTTCTTCTTATACATATACAGACATTGATTCTTGGGGAGACTTCCTACCTACCCAAAGAATCCTGTGTCATAATATACCATGGTTGGATCTACTATACCAGTCGGGGGCGGGGAGTTTGTACTGTAGATATGTGATCATACCCTCCATGTGTATGTCTTGTTCCTTGAATAGTGTTAATTATACACCGTATGTATGATTAACCAGGCCATAATCCTTGTACAAGTTCCCAAGCTGATCACAGTTAAAGCTGGTACTCACTCACTTAGTATTAATATTTCTTGTTCATTCCTATGATGCTCATTCTTGTATTTATTTTCCGTATTCCTTTATTGCATATCTCTTATACCTTTATATTGCATCTTGTATATTCACTCTATTTACTGTTACATAGTTTATATCATTTATTATAACTGATATTAGAGATGTACTTTGCTCCTTTCCTGACTGAATATATTTTTCCAGATGATATTGAAGAGTGGTACCCCACTCACTACGGGCCTCAGGATATTGTTGGCTTAGAGCCAGAGACCTTTGCTCAGGGGGGTCTCATCCCGACTGAGACAGACGACCCAGGACTTGTAGCATAGTAGTTAGATCTTTTGTACTGGATTTGTCTTCCGCATTTTTATTAATATTTCTTTGACTCATTTGATATTATTATCTCATGAGCTGTATTATGACTCTTCTATTCTTTTATCATATTCGTGTGTTGTCTTATAGATCTTTGATTGAGTATATTTATATTACATTGGTGGCATTGTTATATCTTGATTATTAGATAGATAGATTACCCAAACAGCGTTCTACCACCGATGCTGCGGCGTAGGCTGGGCATTGTTCACTACTCGTGCACCTACATCGGGTGCAGGTCATGATAATACCTAACACTTATTGCCATTAGAGATAGACGCATGAGTTGTATACTTATATACAAATTGTTGCTAACTTGTGTGTTTGCTGCAGGGATAACCGTTCAACCGTGGGTATGAATTTTCATATGCATGGTCTAATTTATCATTTATGTTTCTTTGCATAAATTGTTAAAAAGAAACTAGACAACTAGAAAGATCACCTAATAATGCTAGCTTCACATATTTACTTAGTGTAGATTTCTAGGTGAGTTTGGCCACGGTCGCTCAGCAGTACATGTTGTATTACTGACCCACGTTTGTGGGCAAATCTTCAGGATTTTGTAGTGAGAGCTTGGCGAGCATTTTAAGCCAGTACTAGCACATCCATCTAGTAAAATCGTGCTCGTGTTGCTTCCTTAGCTTTTCTCTCATGTGTACAAACTCCTCTTCTGCTAGTTGTTTTAATTTTTGTCCTACTACAAGGACATGATGTATGGGCGTTATGGCTAGTTTTTGGTTTATAAAAAGAGTTGTAAGCCATCTATGGCATATTTTATAACTCAACCAAGCAAGTACTTTGTAATCCAATCTTCAAGTATTCAATAAAGAATGTATTTTGTGTTCCTATCAAATATGTTCAACTTTGGTTCCTTTATTTACATTCCGTGCTTATATATATATATTTTTGTCTGACTTGTGTCTTATGCAGGTACTATGCCTGGTGCAAGCACAACTTAGGCTGGCACGAAATTGCGTCCAAGCGAGGACGATCGATTCCGTAGGGACCAAGCGAGGACGATCGGCCCTTACAGGACCGGAGCGTGACAGTGGATGCAAGTGTGACTATTGGTGTATTGTGATACACAGATGACTATCTCTGTATGTGGAGGATTTATGTGTCAACTTGAGGCCAGATACACTGCAGTATCAGTGCAGCAGGAATTAGTGTGTGTGCGATATTCATTTTTGGTGTTCAGGTAGGAGCAGTGAAGTAGTAGCAACAACAAGTCATTGATGTTGTATTCCCAGCAGCTATAGAATTAGGGATCAATAAATTGATACATCTAAGGTAGAGACTCGAGTTTGATATTAAGTTAGTTAGTGTATCAATTGATTAATATGAGTTATAGTTAGTATTGGTATCTAGTGTATAGTTAAGTAGTGTTTCAGTTAGTATATATGTATTGGTCGTATAAGTTAATAGTTAGCTGCAGTAGGTAACTCTGGGGATATTTAGTTGTAATGGGTTAACGAGTATCGAATCAGTGTGTCTCAGGTATCAGGATATTGGGTTAATCTCAGTGCAACATACTTAGTAAAACTCTTAACAGCATATTAATTGCAGTAACATATAGTAGAGTATCAGAAGGAACTTGTGTTAGTTAGAAGTTTATATAGTGAGTTGATTAGTAGTGTAGTACTGAGTATGTTAGTGTTGTCAGTGTGTCAGTTTATGGAGGTCAGTTAGTATAGCAGGTATCAGTTAGGTTATGTTAGCTAGTTGATAAGGATAGTTAGTATATATATTTAGGATACATGTAAGTATCATAGAGTGCTAAGTTATGAGTAGTCAATTAGCAAGTTAGAGCGATAGTTAGTAATGTAGATATTAATATAAGTTAATATATAGAGTTAAGGTTGTTACTAATATTAACCTTGTGACCTAGAAAATAACCTGGTATAGCTAAGTTTAGTTAGTTTTCGCCAATTCATGATCAATATAGACTAATCAATCTAGTATGGACCTAGTTTGGCCTAGAAGAGCATGTCTAATGCATATAAGTTCATTTCTCTCTTTTTATCACCAATTAACATGATATTTCTCATAGGTGAATGTGACACTAGCTCGAACACCGAGTGACATCATTTGCTCTGGACAAAGGTGAGTAGATTCTCTGATAGTTTTCTTATTTGACAGTCTCTATGTTTCATGTATTTAGTATTAAGATAATTGATTTCTGACACGATGGTTACACGGATTGGTATACGTAGATCCTTGTCATAAGATATTATTATCATAATTACTCAGTGATCATCGTGTCATGCTTCATGATTACTCAGTGATTACCATGATATCTTGTAAATCCCCTCACCCAAAATTAGGCCTAATTTGCTTAGATAGTGAAACTAGGGCTAGTTTGAACTAATTAGAATTAGAACACGGCATTTATTTAATTATGCAATAATTTATATCGTGTAGCGCACCTTACCGTTGCTTCGATAATTGGAGCACCTTACTTGCCATTGCCTATCTACGAATTTCACAACCTTATTCTAAACATGCCCGCCTGCTATTCTGACCCTTGTGTAACTTATAATATTGCTCTATTGTGCTACATTTTAGTCGCACAGTAAACGTCGTGGAAGTTATTTCGTAATTCTAAATAAATTCTAACTCAGTACCCTTGTGCGTTTCAATCGAAATTTGGAAACACAACCTTGACCGTTTTGTGCAACCCGAATTTTATTAAAATTCTACACTATACCCTCTACGCCCCAGACACTTGTGCCCCACCTAAATTTAATCCCATGTGCTCCTAATTAATTCTAGAACATCATGCACGTTTTGATTTAATTAATTAAATCCAATTTTTGCCTTTGTGTAATTTTCCAATTGTTGGGGGGCTTTTATGCAAAAATGCATTGAGGTGTCCCCACTAGTGGACAATTCATAAGGAAATCTATTTTTCCCTTCACGTGGATTTTTTTGTAATTTTCTGGATGTGCAAACGCGCGCGCATCGCCCTCGTATATTTAAATATATCCTTGCATTTAAACAATACAAATTGTAGCCTCCCAACATCCTCATGTGAGCCCAAGGCCCAACCCAAGAGGAGATGTTGACCAAAGTCAAGATTACCTAGGTCAAACCCAAAAGTCCCCATATGTATAAATACAAATTTTCTTCCTAAAATAAACCACAAAATTCCCCTAACCCTAAAATAGTACTCAGCCGACCCCTTCATCTTCAACCTTACCCTTCTTCCCTGCCTGACTATGCCGGAGCTCCGCCGCGGCCATCCCCGCTCACCACGACTCGCCGGACTCGTCCCCATCCTCTGCTCCTCCTCCCTCGCCTCTCCTCTGTTTCCCCCACCGGAGTCGTCGCCCTCGCCGACTGCTCTCGGCCGGATCTTCCTCCTTGCTGGAGCCCCGACCCCCGGAGCGGCTGAACCACCACCGTCGACGTCTTCCTCCATTAACACCGAACCCGCTGCTCTCCTCCGCCTGAGAGTCATCAGCCACCTCATCCCATCATCATCATCTTTTCTCGGTTCATCATCACCTGAGCCCGACCGACATGATCACTACCCCGACTCCCTCCGGTCTTCGCCTATGCAACCCGTTCTTCTCCCATCCCGTCGAACACTCCTACCTCGTCGACGACTGGACCACCGGACATCTTCTCCTCCTTCGTCGACTGCACAGCACGAGCAGCCGATCATGACCTTGACCCGCTGCTGAACTTCCCCTCCCCCCCAGCAGCGCCAAGCAGCAACCACGACGCCCAGCCAAGCGCCGCTACACTCGCCTCCTCCGTCCCTCGACTCCCCTCGACCCGTGGCCGACCACGACGTGACCCGGCCAGACCTCCCCTCGCCGGAGTCATCGATTCTATTTGTTCCCGAGCGCTTGGAGCTCAACCCCGCCGGCCCGCACGACCACCATTATCACGACCTCTCCTCCAGTTCCTCCCTGTCATCGACCCTTGCTCCCTGGTCCTCCCCCACTGGCCGAATTTCCCTGGCCTGAGTTCTACCCCACGGTCGGACCCTCGGCCGGAGTTCAAATACCACCACCTACAAAATTACCACATCCATCATCATCATCATCATCTTACCATCACCACAACTTCTCAACATTATCATCATATCAACACCACACCATCAATATAAACACATCCCCATTAACATCACCACCATGCATCATCATCATCCAAGTCTTCATCCTCGTCATCGTCCTTGTCAAACACCATTGTCCTCGTCATCATCTCAGCATCACTTCATCGTCATCTCATTATCGTCGTTATCATCAACCTCTCGGTTCATTATCATCGCATCGTCGTCATCCCATTACCATCATCATCTCGCTTCATCATTATCTCAGCATCGTCGTCATCATCCTCAGCACCACCATCATCATCCTCGTCTCAATTCATCATCATCATTCCATCACCCTCATCATCATCCCATCATCATCATCACCTCATCGTCACCTCACCATTTATTATAATCATTAGCACTATCGTCCTCACCATCATCATCGTCGTCAACCTCACTGTCGTACCCGTGCACGTACTCCGAGGTATGAATATGTCTGTATGCTCTATTTATGTGTGTTTGTGTGCGTTCCAGTAGGACAGTAGTATTTTGTTACCACTGTTAGCTGATATCGGACCCTGATTCGGTGAACCCAGTACTGTGTACACAAACTCGTACTCGTACGCGTATAGCATTCAGTTTGATATATCTATATATATATTTAGTATATGCATACTATTTAATTTGGTATACGTATAATTATTGGATGATATATATGTATATATATATGGTACATATGTATATTATAATTAATTATATGCTAATAATAATTAGGACTAAATATATTCAGACTGTACGACCCTAGGACACCGTGGACTGTCCCATACTTACCCTGACCATGTTGACCCTAAGAACTTGTGAATTGCCTGCCTTGCGTACATTAACGCACTAGCTTAGACACCTGTCAGCTGACCGTCTGATTGCGTACAACACTTGAAGATGTGACCCTGCGTAATTCAACGCATAATTGACCATGTTAGATAACTAGTGCCACCCCTAGTATACCCCCTGAGTCCAGTGTAAATATTATTGTGTGTGCACTAGTGTAATGACTAATGATTTTATTCTATTATATTATATGTACATAGGATATTGGATTTGTTCTGCGTGACTTCTGGAGCAGGTTATTGGTACATTACAGCTTCCTTGCCAGGCAAGTATACCTTGTCATTGTACTGTTATTCATATTACATATGTTGCATGCATCTTTATTTTCTGTCTTTAGTTCATATATTTTAACTGTCATACATAATGCGCGCGACGGTGTCGTCGCGGTATGTTTTTATTTATGTATTTGCATTGACCTTGTTTATGAGACTACCCCATTATCATGTAGCATCTTTAGGTTCATTGGCCGTGACACAGTTGTTACACGAGTTGTGAGTCTCATATAGATCATGGACTGGCGTGCAGGATTTGGCCTCCTGTACGTGTGGGTCGTGCGTTAGGAATAACTGCTGTTATAAACTTTGCATGCTAGTAGACTTAGCAGTTATTAGAGGTCTAGAGACATAGCCTATTGTAGTACGGTGGTCCCATCCTTGTCCTTGTTTGGTTGCAGGATTGGGCTAGGGTACTAAGAATAGGCTATGAACCAAATTGTGACATGCTTAGAGCATGGGGTGGGGAGAATAACAAGTACCGCATTTGAGCTCCTTTGCACTTTTTTTCTGTGCGCCCGGATTCTCCGTTGGAGATACGGGTGGTGATGACCACTATATATTATATTATTATCAGGCGGGCCTCCGGCGTTCGAAAGATGATGTACCTTTTTAGGCCCCTGGATCCCTAAAAGGGAACCATGTCAAATCCCAGTTTTCAGCCAGATAGCTCACTTGTGGGGAAAGTTGTTCTTAACTGCATTTACTTAGATGGTTAGGCGACCCCATTGGATATTTATTTCAGTACTTTATTGGCATGTGTTTTATGTATCTTGTTACGTCCCTCTGAGGACCTGGCCCCTTCCAGGTGTATTTGTTATTGAGTATTCGTAGGAGCGCAGATTCGGATGGTTACATGTATTTTGAGGATGTCTTCTCTTCGAGCCCGTGATTGTTAGCTGGTAATCTTATATGGTGTTTATTGTGTTATCCTTATATTGTATTGCTCTTATATTCGAGTTGGTATTGGATTTGTTTCCACCCAACTATCATCCTTAGATACTTCTTATTGAGATCTAGTTTCATAAATACTGGTTATTTATTTATATTAATTTTCGTGGATGAGATTTAGATTGTACCCTGTGACTTGTGATAGATTTATACCACTTATGGATTGATATTCATATTACAGCGTACGTATGGATTTTGGTTTCCATATATTGGAGTTTTTATATCCATACGGCTGGCATGCTTACGTGTCCTAGTCCTACATATTTTTGGGACTGGAGCGTGACATATTTTTATGGTGGCCCATACAGGTCGAGAGCATATTGTCTCGGTTATGTTACTGTACCGGACAAGCCTGCACCTAGAACTAGAGTATAGGATCTCATCCACAATTGACTATGATTCACCTTTCTCCTATCTGTTCTATTTGAACAATTGCATCATGCTTGATTCATGTGCTTCCCTAATAATTCTTTAAGTATAGCCTCCTGCTAGAATATAGGAACCCCTATTATTAGGATGATAATTAGAGTAGCACACCTATTAAGATTACAACGAGAATATAGACACACCACTAAGTTTAGAATACCTAGTGAACCCTAGAATTCCTTATCTCTAGAATTGGTTTACCATTACCCCCTGATATTTTATGAGGACCTGTGAGTAGTATAGATACTACTAGAGCTAGTTAAAAGTCTTACCATATTGTTGACCCTAGTATTGAGGAACCAATAGAAAACCAAAATTGAATATCAGGACTGAGCCTAACCTTCGCAGTTAGATAAGTATTGGAGAACTATAAATTTAGATTCTTGTCTTAAGATAAGCAGATAGTACCTTAGAAAGCCAAGAGTAATGCATAGAATATTTTCCTAATCATACCTCAAACACAGAGACTAGCACCCCACTCCCCTTTAGAAAACCATGATGCTATCTAGAGCCCATCTATTTCATATGTTGTTCCTCTACGACCTTAACGTTCGCTGATTGCGCGACGATTAAATTATCTTCTACCCTTCTTCATCTTTCAGCTCTTGCCACTTGACACCTCTAATTATAGACCAAGTGATTGTATTCTATGATAGGATACATAGTTTGCTAGGATTATAGTTGTAGTCTTGAAATTGAACATTTTTTTTGTGCTTGGTAGTTAGAGTTTGATAAGTTGAGTTGTTCTTGCAGACTGTGACCCGATGATTATCCCTTATTGTTGACTCACATAATTTGTACCCTCACCTCGATACGAGTTATATTCCCTTCCCTTGAGACTAGTAACATTTCTATTCTTGCTATTGACACTTGTTCTATAAGCACTATGACTAAGGCTTAAGACGACCATGACCTATGTAATATAGGAAGATACCCTAATAGGTACTAAGACCCCTTTTCGTAGACCTTAATAGGAGCTTCTATGGTATCCTTAAGACAATTATAATAGTAGTTCAATTGTTATAAGTTATGTAGTATACCTCACACCCTAGTATCACATAGTCTTCTGACCCATTATTGAAGTGTAATTGGATGACATTAATTGTATACTAGCATAAGACGACAGTGTGTATTCAGACAATAGAATTTAGAGGTCCTTGCCCCCATTTGGTCGACTAGCGACATAGACAAGGAGGTTGCATGATAACTGTAGAGATTGTAGAGTTTTTATTATTATTGCTTATTTTGTTTTTGTTTTTTTTTTTGTGAACTTGAATTGACTTGTACCTCCTTTCATCATCATCTAGCGTACTTATATTATTGTACTACCTTAACTTATGCTGCTATTATAGCCTAGTTTTGCAAGCTTACTCTTCTATCGAGCTTGTTCATGATATATGTGTTAGTGGGTTAACACACTAATATATTTCAGAATCAGTGTATTAAGGTCTAGCTAACCTTAGTGCACTTGATTCATCCTTCGTAATACTACTTTACGTGGATTGAGATATGTAGTGATTAGTAGATGAATATACTTACCCTAGACATGTCTGACATGTCGTATCGGTCACATAACTGTACTAATACTAGCATGCGAACAAAGAATTACCAAATAGTATTTCAACCCACAGCTGCTTTGACAATTCCTATTTGAATTCTTTAAACGCCTTGATCCCGATACTTCTATTCTATTACCTCACCCTTGAACTCTTTATTATTGATCTCCGTCTTCCCTTATTTCGGAAAGACAAAACCTCTTGCTTGGTATAAGTTTGATATATAGATAGTACTAGATATACCCCACAGGCCAATCGCATTGTTGGTGACTATCTTTTATAAATGATTAAGGGCATATCATAGATGATATGTTTGGTGTTAAAAACTTTGAGAATTCAATAATATGATTAAATAATTTGGGACATAGCCTTCTTAGATGTATAGCCTTAGATGATAGATGGGTAAATTCTAAGTTGGGTAGAAACTGCAATGTTAACTTAAGGAGAATTTTTTATACTGTAATCAAGTGAGGTTAGATAGAGAAACCCTACCCTAGTTTAATTTCGAGGACGAAATTATTTTAAGTTGGGTAGATTGTAAACCCCCTCACCCAAAATTAGGCCTAATTTGCTTAGATAGTGAAATTAGGGCTAGTTTGAACCAATTAGAATTAGAACACGGCATTTATTTAATTATGCAATAATTTATATCGTGTAGCGCACCTTACCGTTGCTTCGATAATTGGAGCATCTTACTAGCCATTGCCTATCTACGAATTTCACAACCTCATCCTAGACATGCCCGCCTACTATTCTGACCCTTGTGTAACTTATAATATTGCTCTATTGTGCTACATTTTAGTCGCACAATAAACGTCGTGGACGTTATTTCGTAATTCTAAATAAATCCTAACTCAGTACCCTTGTGCGTTCCAATCAAAATTTGGAAACACAACCTTGACCATTTTGTGCAACCCAAATTTTATTAAAATTCTATACTGTACCATCTACGCCCCTGACACTTGTGCCCCACCTAAATTTAATCCCATGTGCTCCTAATTAATTCTAGAACATCTTGCACGTTTCGATTTAATTAATTAAATCCAATTTCCGCCTTTGTGCAATTTTCTAATTGTTGAGGGGCTTTTATGCAAAAACGTATTGAGGTGTCCCCACCAGTGGACAATTCATAAGGAAATCTATTTTTCCCTTCACGTAGATTTTTTTATAATTTTCTGGATGTGCAAACGCGCGCACATCGCCCTCGTATATTTAAACCTATCCTTGCATTTAAACAATGCAAATTGTAGCCTCCCAACATCCTCATGTGAGCCCAAGGCCCAACCCAAGAGGAGATGTTGACCAAAGTAAAGATTACCTAGGTCAAACCCAAAAGTCCCCATGTGTATAAATACAAATTTTCTTCCCCTTTTCCTAAAATAAACTACAAAAATCCCCTAACCCTAAAATAGTACTCAGCCGACCCCTTCATCTTCAACCTTACCCCTCTTTCCTGTATGACTATGTCGGAGCTCCGCCGCGGCCATCCCCGCTCACCACGACTCACCGGACTCGTCCCCGTCCTCTGCTCCTCCTTCCTCTCCTCCGTTTCCCCCACCGGAGTCGTCGCCCTCGCCGACTGCTCTCGGCCGGATCTTCCTCTTCGCTGGAGCCCCGACCCCCGGAGCGGCTGAACCACCACCGTCGACGTCTTCCTCCATTAACACCGACCCCACTGCTCTCCTTCGCTTGAGAGTCATCAGCCACCTCATCCCATCGTCATCATCTCTTCTCGGTTCATCATCACCTGAGCCAGACCGACATGATCACTACCCCGACTCCCTCTGGTCTCCGCATGTGCAACCCGTTCTTCTCCCATCCCGTCGAATACTCCGACCTCGTCGACGACTGGACCACAGGACATCTCCTCCTCATCCGCCGACTGCACAGCACGAGCAGCCGATCATGACCTCGACCCACTGCTGAACTCCCCCCCGCAGCGCCGAGCAACAACCACGACGCCCAGCCAAGCGCCGCTACACTCGCCTCCTCCGTCCCTCGACTCCCCTGGCCCCGTGGCCGACCACGACGTGACCCGGCAAGACCTTCCCTCGCCGGAGTCATCAATTCTGTTCGTTCTCGAGCGCTTGGAGCTCGACCCCGCCGGCCCGCACGACCACCATTATCACCACCTCTTCTCCAGTTCCTCCCTGTCATCGACCCTTGCCCCCTGGTCCTTCCCCACAAGCCGGATTTGCCTGGCCTGAGCTCCGCCCCACGGCCGGACCCTCGGCCGGAGTTTAGATACCACCACCTACAAAATCACCACAGCCATCATCATCATCATCATTATTAGTATCATCGTCTCACCATCACCACAACTCCTCAACATTATCATCATATCAACACCACACCATCAATATAAACACATCCCCATTAACATCACCACCATGCATCATCATCATCCATATCATCCTAGTCTCCATCCTCGTCATCGTCCTCGTCCTCGTCAAACACCATCGTCCTCGTCATCATCTCAGCATCACTTCATCGTCGTTATCATCAACCTCTCGGTTCATCATCATCGCATCGTCGTTATCCCATCACCATCGTTATCATCATCATCTTGCTTCATCATCATCTCAGCATCGTCATCATCATCCTTAGCACCACCATCATTATCCTCGTCTCAATTCATCATCATCATTCTATCACCCTCATCATCATCATCTCACCATCATCCCATCATCATCATCACCTCATCGTTACCTTATCATTCATTATCATCATCAGCACTATCGTCCTCACCATCGTTATCGTCGTCAACCTCACTATCGTACCCGGGCATGTACTCCGAGGTATGAACCTGTCTGTCTGCTCTATTTATGTGTGTTTGTGTGCGTTCCAGTAGGACAGTAGTATTTTGTCACCACTGTTAGCTGATATCGGACCCTGATTCGGTGAACCCAGTGTTGCGTACACGAACTCGTACTCGTACGCGTAGAGCATTCAGTTTGATATATATATTTAGTATATGCATACTATTCAACTTGGTATACGTATAATTATTGGATGATATATATGTATATATATGGTATATATGTATATTGTAATTAATTATATGCTAATAATAATTAGGACTAAATATATTCAGACTGTACGACCTTAGGACACCGTGGACTGTCCCATACTTACCCTGACCATGTTGACCCTAAGAACTTGTGAATTGCCTGCCTTGTGTACATTAACGCACTGGCTTAGACACCTGTCAGCTGACCGTCTGATTGTGTACAACACTTGAAGATGTGACCCTGCGTAATACAACGCATAATTGACCATGTTAGATAACTAGTGCCACCCCTAGTATACCTCCTGAGTCCAGTGTAAATATTGTTGTGTGTGCACTAGTGTAATGACTAATGATTTTATTGTATTATATTATATGTACATAGGATATTGGATTTGTTCTGCGCGACTTCTGGAGCAGGTTATTGGTATATTGCAGCTTCCTTGCCAGGCAAGTATACCTTGCCATTGTACTGTTATTCATATTCCATATGTTGCATGCATCTTTATTTTCTGTCTTTAGTTCATATATTTTAACTGTCATATAAAATGCGCACGACGGTGTCGTCGCGGTATATTTTTATTTATGTATTTGCATTGACCTTGTTTATGAGACTACCCCATTATCATGTAGCATCTTTAGGTTCATTGGCCGTGACACAGTTGTTACACGAGTTGTGAGTCTCATATAGATCATGGACTGGCATGCAAGGTTTGGCCTCCTGTACGTGTGGGCCGTGCGTTAGAAATAACTGCTGTTAGAAACTTTACATGCTAGTAGACTTAGCAGTTATTAGAGGTCTAGGGACATAGCCTATTGTAGTACGGTGGTCCCATCCTTGTCCTTGTTTGATTGCAAGATTGGGCTAGGGTACTAAGAATAGGCTATGAACCAAATTGTGTCATGGATGTGACATGCTTAGAGCATGGGGTGGGGAGAACAACAAGTACCGCATTTGAGCTCCTTTGTACTTTTCTCCTGTGCGCCCGAATTCTCCGTTGGAGATACGGGTGGTGATGACCACTATATATTATATTATTATCAGGCGGGCCTTCGGCGTTCGAAAGAAGATGTGCCTTTTTAGGCCCCTGGATCCCTAAAAGGGAACCATGCCAAATCCCAATTTTCAGCCAGATAGCTCACTTGTGGGGAAAGTTGTTCTTAACTGCATTCACTTAGATGGTTAGGCGACCCCATTGAATATTTATTTCAGTACTTTATTGGCATGTGTTTTATGTATCTTGTTACGTCCCTCTGAGGACCTGGCCCCTTCCAGGTGTATCTGTTATTGAGTATTCGCAGGAGCGCAGATTCGGATGGTTATATATGTTTCGAGGATGTCTTCTCTTCGAGCCCGTGATTGTTAGCTGGTAATCTTATATGGTGTTTATTGTGTTGTCCTTATATTGTATTGCTCTTATATTCGAGTTGGTAGTGGATTTGTTTCCACCCAACTATCATCCTTAGATACTTCTTATTGAGATCTAGTTTCATAAATACTGGTTATTTATTTATATTGATTTTTGTGGATGAGATTTAGATTGTACCCTGTGACTTGTGATAGATTTATACCACTTGTGGATTGATATTCATATTACAGTGTATATATAAATTTTGGTTTCCATATATTGGAGTTGCCATATCCATACGGCCGGCATGCTTACGTGTCCTAGTCCTACGTATTTTTGGGACTGGGGCGTGACATATCTTCGTGATTATATAGACAATAATTTTAGTGCATGCTATTATAGACCGTGCATTATGATATACGTGTTATAATGTGTCATGATTTAGATTCGTATACTAGTCGGGGGATGGAAAATATTAATAAATATGTGATCATACCTTATAGCTCGTGATATAGTGTAGCCCATGATAGCTAGCAGATCATGTAACTCACGTGTGGTCACGCTAGTTCCTATTTATTTACATAGCCCGTGTTATGCCCAAGCCAATCACATATTCTGATAATATTTTAAGGCAAAAGATATTATTTCATTTTTTATTTCCAATTAATTACAGTGATGTTCCTTACCATATTGCTCTCAGTTTATTCTATTGCTTACATTGATTCTCTTTCTCGTGATATAGACTAGTTCAGTTACTTGCATCATTTATTTTTTTTACTATTACTGTTTCATAGTTTTTGTCAATTATTGGAACTGCTATTGGGTTGTACTTCAATCCAATTCTGACTGGATATATTTTTTAGATGATTAATTAGAGAACTGGTGTCCTATGCACTACGGACCGTAGAAGATTGAGCCAGTTGAGCCTATGCCCGTAGATCCACTTATTGTAGTACCTCCAACTATAGATTCTTAGACTATTTTGATGTGTTGTATTTGATTCCATTAGACTTACATAGAATATATTATTATTTTGAGACTTATGTTGAGATTGGACTAGCAGATTGGACTTGTTTTGAGACTCTTGAATTCTTTTACTTTTATTCCATATCGTGCCATTTCTTACTCTAGTTTGATATTGTGATTGAGTACCATTATTATGTCATTATGTTGTTCCTCTATTTGGAGTTGAGATGGCATGACAAGTACCATATATATTGTGTGAGATGTGTAGATAGTTATGTTGATCCAGATAGCGTTCTACCACCGATGCTGCAGCATAGGCTGGGCGTTGTTCACCACTCGTGCCCTTATACCGGGTGCGGGTCATGACAGAAATAGTGTAAAGGTGTTATCTAATGTAAGGGTATAGTTATCCAAGCAGTTTAATATGAAGGACTTGGGAGAAGTAGGTCACATCCTTGGGATCAAAGTTCTACGAGATCGTAAGAAAAGGATGTTCGTCTTATCCCAAGCTACCTATATCGATACTATACTAACCCATTTTAGCATGAAAATTCTAAGAAAGGTTTCTTACCTTTTAGGCATATAATTGCTCTATCAAAGAAGCAGTGTCCGAGGACACCTAAAGAGATAGAGGACATAAATACGGTTCTTTATGCTTCAGCAGTAGGAAGCTTAATGTATGCAATGCTATGTGTGAGACCAGACACCTACTTTGCAGTTGGCATGGTTAGCAGATATTAGTCTAACCCTGGACAAGATCACTGGACTATGGTAAAGCATATTTTAAAGTACCTGAAAATGACTAAAGATTATATGCTGGTTTATCTTGCAAATAGTTTAGTGCCTTAGGGTATATACAGACTCAGATTTTCTGTCAGATAGGGATGTCAGAAAATCTACCTCAGGTTATGTATTTACTTTAGGAGGTAGAGCCATAGTATGGAGGAGCATCAAGCAAAAATGTATTGCCGATTCCACCATAGAAGTCGACTATATGGCAGCTTCGAAGGCAGCCAAAGAAGCAGTTTAGCTCAGAAACTTTCTATTGGACTTGGATGTGGTACCTAGTTTGCCTAAGACTATTACACTTTATTGTGATAATAGTGGTGCAGTTGCAAACTCGAACGAACCACGAGCCCATAAGACAGGTAAACACATTGAGCGCAAGTACCACCTGATACAAAATTTCGTAAAGAGAGAAGAAGTTGTTGTAATCAAGATAGCATAGCAGACAACCTAGATAATCCCTTTACAAAGAGCTTACCAGCTAAGGCTTTTGATAGTCATGCTGAGAAAATGGGAGTCATATGCGTAGCAGCATTGCTTTAAGTGTAAGTGGGATATTTGTAACAGTATACTGAAAAGCAATTCTTTGAGTATAAGTGGGAGATTTTTAGGATTATATACTAAAAGCATCACTTTTTATTAACTATATTTCCTTATTTTTAATGAGAATCATATGAAAAAATGTTTACATGTTGTATTTGTTATAATGTTAGTACAAGTGTCTGATATTCTATATTATAGATAATATGGTGTGTGGTGCCACACAGAAGATCATATTATCAGTTCCCTGTGGAATATATAAATAGTTCACAACCTAGATGGACTTGGACAAACTATTAAAAAGGTTGTAGTATAATATGGTATTAGTCTATCGTGACTATAGGTTTATACTAGTACACTTTGTGTGTATTGAACATGACCACTTGAGGTTGTTCTCTTTGTATTGACTACATAAGAGAACAAACACCTATGTTATTATGGATGCTTGTACTCTTAATCCGAATATAATAACAGACATGTATATGCAGTATGCATTACTTTAACTCATAAAAGAGTAAGATTTATTATGGGTCAATAGCCTCTATGAATTGGGTAATGACATTGTGTGTATGATGGACTGTTGATTATAAAAAGAATCCATGTCCCGATACATCGGATTGATAATGTCTCCTTAAAAAACTCATAAGGATTGTCATATAAATCCTACAGGTGGATTATATCTAGCATGACAAATAAAGTTGAGTGGTACTACTTAAGGATAAAAGATGTCGATCAATATATTTGTCAGTAACTTAATTTGATCGACGGACATTCGATATCTTAACATGGGAAGACAAACAAGCATATAATAAAAAGAAGCCCATAATCGTAATTTGGGATTAGGAAGGTAGTGCAATAATAGATCTTTAGTGAACCGAGCTATTGTTAACTGGTCAGGGTTGTGTGTTCGGGATGAACATGGGATACCCAGATCCATTAGGAGACCTAACCCTAATTTCTCCTCATGGTCCCAGTCGTAGCCTATATATATCCTCTATTCTCTGGCCGTCATGGTAATAAAAAGGAAGCATCTTTCTCTAAATTTGTTTTTTAAATAAGGAGAGAAAGAGGGTCGGCCAAGGAGAAGAAAATATTGGAAGATCGTTGTCCATACGACATCTAATCCGAGGAAAAAATACGTGCAGAAGATCTTGGGGTCGCTAACTGATCAAGGTTGCTAAAAACCTTCATCTTCTTCTCGTCACTTCAGGTATAATTCGTAAATCCTAGTTTTCACCTTTGAAGGGTTAGATCACGTATTAAACTTGTTAATCTTCTATCGATCGATATGCACACCAATCTACGGTCCCGGGGATCCCTAATTCCATCATATTCTCCCGTATTTATAGATTTTAGAAGTGGTTACGAGAGTGTGCGCGCACTATAGACAATCAACACTGTTTTACTATTATGCGCACACTTTTGGAGATTAACACCACACGTTCTACATAAGTGGGTGCACAACTTGTTGCCTGCTTGACACGTAGCTTCCTATATGAGGAAAGCATAGGTCATAGGGGACAATTATTTATACACCTTTCACGAGAAGTACAGCATGTAAGACACGAATTCATAACTATTCACTGTCGATTTGGATAGTATGCGCACTTTAGAAGTTGTCTAGAGAGTGGCACATTTTTTGTAAGATTGACACTGCGGCACACTTTTGAAGATATTGGCACTGTAGCGCACTTTTGAGAAAATGGCACTGCGACACACTTTTGAAGAGAATGGTACTACGACGCACTTTTGAAGAGAATGGCATTGCGGCGTACTCTTAAAGAGATTGGCACTATGGCACACTTTTGAGGAAAATGGCTCTGCGACACACTTTTGATGTGAATTGGCATTATGGCACACTTTTGAAGAGAATGGAACTGCGGCGCACTTTTGAAAAAAATGGCAATGTGATGCACTTTTGAGAAAAATTGCACTGCGGTTGGGTTGCTAAACGACAACCTGGGTCTACGTGCCATAGCTCCACTGTAATGATGACCTCTGACTCTTCGGTTTCTGCCTCTGTCAGCTGTCAGTCTTCTGCATTAAATATTAAGAGAGAGAAGATCGTTTGTGCGCCATCTTTCGTAACATTAAGAAAGTGCGTCACTTTTTTACTCTCTGAATAGCGTGCCATCTAAAATTAATGGAAAGTACGCCAAAGTAAGAAAATATGCATCTTTCTTCTGGAATAAGTAGAAAGTGCGCCATTCTTCTGAGGCTACTATCTTGTAAGAATTAGGGTTTATTTGTAGAAAATACGCATCTTTCTTCTGGAACAAGTAGAAAGTAGGGTTTATTTGTAGAAAATTGCGCCATCTATCTGAGGCACACTTTTTATGCTTCTACAAAGATATACAATTCTTATAAGTATGTCTAACTATACTTATACCTAACTTATTAAGTAAGGCTCAAAGCAAAGTGAAGCAGATACTTAAATCTAATGCACTAACATATATAATTATAATAGACAACCTCAAATTGGTTTGATTGGGCGTTCAAATTCTAGTCTAACCTATTTGAAAAGTATCTGTCTCGATCAAATTTAAACCCGTCCACTCTTTCAAATATTCCATTACATTATTTTCCACCCTTGCCTATCCTCCTCTTTTGCGACATCTCATCCTTTTGATACTAAGATTTATCCCTCTAGTGAAAGTTCTTTCGACAAGGCTACTATCTTATTCCAAAGTCCATTCCTAACTTAAGCACGGTGTCATAAATTTATTTCCTCCAGGTGAAAGGGTATTCTCTTAAAATGTATACTACTGTAAACTTTTTATAAGAATTTATAACTAGTCATAAATACCTATCAAATCATTTTATCCACAATGAGGCTCTCAAGTCATACTTCTTAAGTCTTCCATATAGTTGGTCCTATCTTTTTTTGAGAGCTAGAATTAGTCCAAGAGTTCATTTGTATACATCCTCAGATAATTAATTAGTCATTTTGTCATCAAGAAAGCTATCTCACCTTGTAACCAATTTCACTAATGTGTAACTTCCAAACCAACTATATCTGCTTAAGTAAACACTTGGAGCTAGATCTATTGATAAAAAAATTCCTATTAGGGCTATGCCTTATATACAAATCCAACTATCGTTCCTTTCTATTATCTATCTAGTAAAGGTGTCTATCCTAACCGTTACTAACTTAGATAACAACTTCATAAATATACTATCAACATTGCTTCTATGCTACAATAAAATATTATCTAAAAGGATCTTCGATCACGAGTTTTATCTTCCCAAAATAGGAGAAGACGAGATGCAATAATGAGTTCAAGAAAGGTACGATTGAGTATAAGTATGAGTATCAAGGACGATATTAAAAATCATAGAGGTTTCAACAACAGTTGTGGATTGATATCCTAGCACTCTTATCATAATGTAGGCTCGTTTGGTATAATAACGTAACTGAAATGATTTCTTCGAGACCTGCATAGGCCACCATAAAAACTATGTCACCTCTCAGTCCCAAAATGCACGAGACTAAGTCACGTGGCAATGGCCAGCTAATACAGTCTAGAATATAATTTCTAATTTAATATTTCCATTTAGATGTACTTTTGCTGTAAAAGGGCTAATAAATATATTTTTGTCTCAATCCATAAGGAAACAATAAATAAGAATGAACAATATATTTCATGGTCTACAGCCCACTAGCATATATGTCTGAATAGACTCAAAATGAGCAATAAGAGTCTACAAATACTAGGCTATAATAGCAGATAACTAGGTGATAAGAATATGATACACATACCTAAAAAAAAAATACTTTTATACCAAGATGATATCCACCACCAGCTCCAATAATCTTAACGCCAATCAAATCTGCAATCTGACAGGGAACCATATCCTCAGAGGAACGTAACAAGATATAAAAAGTACATGCCATAATGTAAATACTGAATAAACAAAAGGGTAAAGTAACCATCTATTTGAAAGCACTTTGAAGACAACCTTGGTGTGTATGGGTAGGTAAAATAGGTATAAAGTGTAGCGTCGAGCAAGATACTGAATATATAACTAGCATACCTCCAGGCCATTCCTAGCGTACAACTAGTGACCCCTGCCGGATATATCCACTAGCATATACGTCCATAACCGGGAAACAATAGCCCATAACCAGGTAACACTGTGGCTAATGACCATGTAGTCTCCTCCATGGACTACGGTAGTCAAGTGTCTATCCCATACGCCTACTAATTATCTTTCCTGCCGAATACCAATATACAAGTGATGAATATGATGTGGACATTTTATAACTATAATGCAAGTCACTAACAACCAAAGAACTATACCAACTATGCTAGGTACTATCACGCACGTTACTCGCACCCATGGCCAGTCGAGTACATAAGCTTGTGTCCTAACATGAACTCACTCTGTGACGTGTAATGATATGTGTCTAGGCCTTTGGAGGTATAATGATAACTCTAAAACTTTAGGCACGTCTACTAGACACTGGGTCAATACCCAAGACCAAACATCGACGCCTTCGTCGACTACACCCGATTTATTCTCAGACGCGCACTATATATATATCAGAGAAAAAGTAATAAAAAATATTAGAGAAGGTTAAACAGTACAACAAGGCAAGTTATACTTGCTTGGAACTCCAAAATAGTAAAGCTGTGATACGTGGCCGGTATCTGATGTCACGTCGCTCCAGGAGCCTATAATTTAAGTAAATATTAATCAATTACTACTCTATAACTATAGAACATGCATAACTACACATTTCTATTTATCTAGACATAGGAACGGTCACATTTAAAAAGAAAATAATTTTTAGAAATTAGTTATATTTAAATAATTAAGAATTAAAATAAATACAAATCCTGCTGGCCTTCTAATCAACATAAACTCCAAGTAAACATATAAACTAAGTCCTTAAGTATATTAGACTAATACACAAGGCATGGGTGCTAAGTATTGCTCCAATTGGGCCTTCCATGCATAAGTGTGGCATTGAGTTGCTTTTAAGGTCCTCTGGAAATAATTGTCACACTATCCTTAATAAACCTTAATGGTTATCATAAAAATCATAGCCTAGTAAACTTATAATGGTGTACTAACTAACACATATGTCCTAAATGGCAATTTGGTAAAGGTATTGGGTATACAACCTACAACTTTAATTTTATGTTCGGGTCATCGATACAACCTATAGGCCTACAACTTATCCTAAACTCAAATAAAATTATAATTCTAATAATAGGACCTAAAATAAGAACTAATATATATATAATTAATATTAAAACTCTTATTTACCTAGAAATCAAATGTCACACTTGGAAGTTACCAAGCAAATTCTATGAAGTGGTTCTAGGGCATGCACCGACACTTAACTAAGGGCTGAATGTAAGGTCAGAATTACCTATGTTTGGCCTAGATAAAATATGTAAAATAATAGTTTCTATAATTAAATTGAGTGCTAATAATATGGTAAAGGTTTGTTAGGCTTTCAGAAAATATTCGTACATAAAATGATAGGTTATTTATGTGAACATTGACAAGTCCTTTTCTAAATTTTAAAATTTGAGTGCTGAGTTTAGTGCCCTATAACCAAGTTTTTCATGAAAAAAACTTAGGTTTAATTAGATTAAAACATATACTAAAGTATCCCCTAATTGGTCTCAAGCTTTTGCAGGGTTATCATGCAATTAAGGGGTCAAAACATCATGTAGCAACAATATATTAATTCTAGAATCGAAATGTATATGCTGAAATTAAAGCCATCATAACCTAATGTTGGATAACAATTACCATAAAAATTTATACTTTTCCAACACCTAATAGGGTATATATAACGTGGTTCAAAGTTGGTTTTATTCCGAGAAAATTTTGCACATAATATCATAGTATTTTTCATGACATGTCGCATAATTTCAATTCTGAAATTTTCTAAACTATGCCAAGAAAATATATTTTAACCCAACTTTCACATAGAATTAACATAAATTAATTATATAGTATGATATGGGGTTAGGTTAAGGTTATGATTGTGAAATTTTGGTACAAGAATATAAAAAATTAAACATAAAATGATAGCTACAAAAATACGTGTCAGCTCTAAAATTTAATTCCCGTGTCGGTGTTTAAAGTGGTTTCACTTGGTTCTATGCCATTTTTATTAAGGTATCTACCTAGGAGAATGAATTAACTAGTTAATACTTATATCATAAAACATAAAATGACGAATAAAGAAGGTACTTACCTATTTACGGAACATGAACAACGCGCTTGTCATCAAATTCTGACTACAGACTCCGCGAAGAACGTTCTCTACGAAAGGGAAAAACGACAAAAAATATAGAAAATAATATACATACACAACAAAAATTGACAGAGGTTCACAACAAAAAAAGTTTCGAAAGAGTTTTACTTAGCGGTTTGGGGTGTTAACCTCGTTCTTTGCACGACTCGTCCTGTCAGCACCTATTCTGAATAATTCGTCGTGCGACAGCAATTAGGGGGTATAAAAACCAAGAAAAAATATAAAAAAATATAGAAGGATATGTAAGAGGTAGAGGATGAGTTTAGTAAAAGATTTGATGGGATTACCTACTATTGTTAAGATGCAATGCGCTGTGAAAGTCATCCAATTCCAGCAGACTTCCTGTTGTGTTTGATTGAATGCAATCTGACTTTAAAGGGCTATTGTAAGGTAAAAATTAATAAAAAATGAGTGGAAATGAAACATGGGGCTATAAGGGGGTTAGGTATGAGTGTTGTGGCTGAACTGTAGGAGATTTGGAGTGGTGGAGGTGGTAGTTATACAACCTACAAGTGAGTGGGGCTGAATGAGAGGAGCGGCCAGGTCATGGTTGTAATATTGGTTGTGTACACACCAATGTGTGCATGTTTTAGGCCTATTATGGAATTGGTTTGTGTCCCTAGGCACTCTAGTTTGTGTGAGCAAAGATTTAGCTCATTTGGGTTAGGTTTGAGTAGGTTAAACTAGCGTAAACCATGCACTAGTCCAACCTAGTCAAGGTTGAATATACACTTGTTCTAGTGCACCTAAACCACTACTAACACATGTTACACATTGTTTTAACTAAAAATAGTATTCCTTAATTATAGTAATATACTTATTAATATATACATACATATAACATGCACAATATATATATATATATATATATATATATATATATATATATATATATATAATCAACAAATTAACTACACTCACTAAATTAATTATAAAAAAAATTGGGGGTGGGGGTTATAAATCTGGTGCACCTAAGCTTTAAGACAACATAGACATGCATCCTGATACTGAGTATCCTAAATCTTATCCATTAAGCTAGACTGGATTTGTATACCCATCATTTGTCCCTCAACTTCAGGAATAACTATCTCGATGCCCAAACTCTAGAAATCCTCTAGCAAGTACCGATCCATCGTCAAAATCATGGCTACTAGATATCAGTTCAAATCATCTACAATTATATTGGCTTTTTCTGGGTGATACTGCAAAGTAATATCAAAGTCTTTCATCAACTATACTCATCTTTGTTGCCTCATATTCTTCTCCTTTTGAGTAAACACATACTTCAAACTCTTATGATCTGTGGATATTTTTATCCTTTCACAATAAAGGTAGTACTTCCACAACTTCAAAGTAAAGACCATTGTTGCTAACTCCAAGTCATGGTTAGGATAATTCTTCTCATGTGGTTATATCTGCCAGGAAGCATACGCTACCACCTTCTTGTTTTGCTCCAAGACACATCCTAACCCTTTCCTAGAAGCATCACTATATATAATAAATCCTTCGGATCTTGATGGTAACATCAAAATAGGAGATGTAGTCAACTTCTTCTTCAACTCGTCAAATTCAGTTTAACAGTCTATAGTCCATATAAATTCTTTATTATTTTGAGTAAGCTTCATCATCGGCTCCATAATCCGAGCAAATTCTTTCACAAACTTCTATAATAGCCTACCAATCATAAGAAACTTCTTACTTATACTACAAATTATGGAGTAGGCCAAAATTCAATTGTCGCAATCTTCTTCGGATCTATTGTTTTCCATCCCCAGTTACCACATGCCCAAGAAATTCAACTTTTACAAGAATAATACACATTGAGATAGCTTCCCATACAACATTTCCTTTATGAGAGTTTCCAACACAATCCTCAAATGTTCTTCGTGCTCCTTTAGGATCTTCGAATATATGAGAATATTATCTATGAATGCTACCCAAACTTGTACATATATTGATGGAATATTTTGTTCATCAAGTTCATGATTACTGTCAATGTTTCAGTCAATCCAAATGGTACCACTAAGAACTCATAGTATTTATATCTTATCAAGAAGGCAGTTTTTAGAATATCATCATTTCTCACCTTCACTTGATGATAGCCAGATCTTAAATCAATTTTCAAGAATACCCTTGCGCTAGTCAACTATTCAAAGAGATCAGCTATCCTCTACAATGGATATTTATTCTTGATTTGTTATATTGTTCAAATCTCTATAATCAATGCACATCTTCACAATCCCATCTTTCTTATGCACAAATAACATCGGAGCTCCCCAAGACGAAGTACTTGATCTAATAAACCCCTTACTTTTTAGGTCTTCTAGATGTCCCTTTATTTCTTCCATCTCATTTTTGTTGATTCTATAAACATTATATGAACTGGTGTCATTTTTGGTACTAAGTCAATAGAGAATTCAACTTCTCTATCCAGCAGCAATCCCGGTAACTCTTTTGGAAATACATATAAGAAGTTTGCAATAATAGGATGAGGTAACTCCTCTTCTACTATAGCTCCACAAATAATTCTTTTATTCTACTCTCTAGCTCCTCTAGCAAACTCAAACCCAGGCTTTTACGGAGGCCAAAACACAACATCTGCGACAATTTATAATAGCATGATGCATACTCAAACAATCCATCCAGAGGACTATATCAAGACTCAAAAATAGTATTACGAGTAATCTCGTATACAAATCTTTGCCTCCCAGGGATATGGGCCAATTGTTGTAAGCATCACTGATTGGAATAATACCTCCACCTATCATGATCTTGTAACCTCTTCTATGGGCTTTTGCTGCTATACTATGCTTTAACATAAAACTTACTGATAGGAATAAGATGCTCCAGAATCAAATAAAATAATAGCTGGTAATGAGTCAAGAAGAATGGAACCTCGGGGTTCATCTTCTTGAAATCCAGAATATTCCCTATCTTTGAATGAAAGAGCTACTGGGAAGCAATCGTGTCCATAACTGCTAATGTCACTAGATGTGGCATTCTCCATACCCTCCCTCAATACTGCAGTCTACTCTTACTGAGCCTCTGCCTATACTCTATGTGCCTCCATCATATCTCTAAATAACTCGAACAGTTACATCCCATCCATAGGTATCCCTCCAGTAACTTGTGCATATGGTACAGTCCCCTAAGCTAATAGAGGTGGCGAAGGGGGAAGTGTCTCTGTCGTTATAAAAATATATATATAAGAATTACGAAAGGGAATTATCAATATGGCATATGATAAGATAATATTCAAGGAGGAATGTCATAATCCGCTTCTACTTTTTGGGATACGAATATGTGGCCAAGTTGCCTACGCCGCAGCATCGGCGGTAATACGCTGTCTAGACCTCAATAGCAATCATTAATCCAAATAGACAATATTTAATCATAATTTTCATCTATTTCTCATTCATAACAATTATTCAATTTACAAATCCAATAATATATTGAAACAATATTTGGGAACAAACCTGCTAAACATCAAATTTGAGTAAAATAACTAAATTATTTGTAATCTAATATTGGCCTCCAAAATATCTCGATCTCCAATGAATGTCCAAAGATCAAGATAGCAAGTCACCTAAAAATATTATCCAGTCAGGATGGAATATGTACAATATAATAAAAGCAGTTCCAATACATGGTAGAGACTATAAAACAAGAAATAACAATGAAATACATTTTGAACAAGTAAAAGTGGAATCATCGTATGACACATAAATAGAAATAAGTAATCATGAATAAATATGACATATGACAACTAGTATGGAGTAAAACAAGAAAGACTGTAACTAAACTAAGTAATTTAAATTACCAAGCTGACATATAAACTGCTAGGGGTAAATATGACTCATTACGCGTGAGATAGGCGATTGATATCGTTCCAAATTAGACCAGATGGATCTGAGTCACGAAGATCACGAGACACGATGAATAAGAGCACGATGGTTCACGAACAACACAATAAATAAGAAATCACGATATCGCGACTTTGAATCCATGTAATATCAATCCCATGTAGCAAGCGTGTCAAGAATCAAGTAAAGCATAACTAAGACATGCATTATAGAAGCTATCAAGTACTAAAAAAATCATAGAATGTACTCGCCTTTAACCTTCAATGGATGGTATGAATCGAACAATTGACAAGGTACCCACGCATCAACTACTATTTCCATATCTAGAGAATCAAAGATCCTAACAAAGTTTATTATTCAATTCAAAACATTGTAAATAAATTTCAACTAGATTTTAAAATACTTATACCTATATTTTTTAGTCAATTCTACTTGTAGTTAATACTGTATATATTAAATAAATTTAATTATTTTTTAGATTATAATATGCTGTAGGTCTATGTGGTCAGGATATAATCAAAAGAATTTAAGGGTTGGCATTGTTCTTCTTTGTTTGGGTTAGACTATTCTGAAGAGACCCCAGGTTTAGGGTTTTTAGACAAAGTCAAAATTGCCCCTGGCAGTTTAAAGTAATTGCTTACTTTTTAGTTAGTTTTATTTAATTAATTCTATTATAATCAATCATATCATTAACCATTCATTTAATGACCATAAAATAATAATAATAAATTATTAAGAAATCATTTATCCATCATTACTTAAATGTTTTTAATAATTACTTAATCATTAAAATTAATGATTACTAAAATAATATACTTAACCATTAATACTAATAATTATGAAAACATTAGAACCAATCATTACTAAATATATTTATAACAGATCATTAACCAATGATTAATCTATTTTATTTATAAAAATTCTTTATTATTACCACTAAGTGATAATTCCTAATTAGATTTAATGAATTTCAAAAATTCTCAAATTTCAAGGTTGGGTAGTTACAAGGACAGAATTTAAACAATAAGATAGGCAAGATATTTAAAATCAGAATTTAAGCAAAAGATAATAGAATTTTCTAAACTAGATTTATGGAATTTCTAGTATGTGATTTATTACTCTCCTCTTTCTTATACTCCAATATTCATTTGTAGGCTCGTAATAGTACGCTAATCCTAAATACTATTACGACGAACTAATTATGAAGTCTGGCATGTATGGGCCACCACAAAAACTTGTCATGCCCAGCTCCTGAATATTCTAGTATGAGTATGTGGTAAGTCCACTATTCTAAAAATTGGTATAGGTGGTCGCCTAGACAGCATCTTGGAGCTAGGCATCTGGTGCTCGTCCGTTTTTAGCCTATGTGTGATCAACTTAGCCCCCCGACCCTTGACTATGCATGTTTTGAAGGCTTTTGTATTTTTTTTTATAATTTTTAGTAGGTTTTTTGGGGTTTTAAATATATTTTGTATACCGCTGTTTGATAATAAACGAAAGAAATTGAAACTAGGTTTATACGAAACCATTTCTTTGGTTTACAAACAAGAAAAAGAAGTATAATTAATTCTATACGAGGATGTTAAGTACAAAAATTTGATTCTGGGAAAATATTGCTATAGGAGTCTGATCTGCGGTTGATCACTTTATCCCTTGGACCATACGATGATGAAGAAGTGCTATAGAAGACGAAAAAGAAGCTTCAAAGACTGCATAAGGTATTGAACTCTCGTTGCCAAATCTCTCTATATGTGATCTCTTGACTTTAAAAAATCTTTGACCCTTCTCCACCTTTGTCTCTTCTTTTCGACCTTGGACCTCCGTGGTCGGAGGTCTCCATTTATAGAGTTCAGCTACAGTCGGCGTAGAAACTGAACAATGGAGAGAGCTGCACCTTTTACGCGGCGATTATAATAACTGCTACCAACGTATGAATGATCTCTTGAATTGCCGTGTGATGCGTGTCCCATTATAAGGTAATGCGTATAATAACTCATCTAAGATCACGGCATGCAAGCCACGTAGATAACTGCCCCTTGCGTAGAGATGGTTGGCATAAAAGCCAAATAACTGTCTCGTAGGCGTAAAAGCCGAATAGCTGTTCTGATGGCATAAAAGCCAAGTAGGCATAGAAGCCGAATAGTTGTCAAGTTGGCGTAGAAGCCAAGTAGTTGTCAAGTTGGCGTAGGAGCCAAGTAGCTGTCATATTGGCGTAGAAGCCAAGTTCTGCGTGAAGCTTGATGCTTTGCAAATATAGCCTGAGTTGGGGTATTTCGAGGAGATAGCGTACAGCGTGCTCCTATAGCTGAAAATAGCCAGGTCGGCATATTTCAAGGAGATAGCGTACAGCGTGCTCCTATAGCTGAAAATAGCCAGGTCGACGTATTTCAAGAAGATAGCGTACAACATGCTCCTATAGCTGAAAATAGCCTAGTTGGTGTAATGTGCGGGGATGGTGATGTGGACGTATTAGCCCTAATTATAGCTCTCTCAGTCTTCGAAAGTAGAACCAAATCTCGTGCATTAAATACAGAGATCTGCCCCCATCTCGCGCATTAACTGCAGAGACGTGCCTCGAGTTCTGTACGAAGAACAGCTTTTGACGTGGTGGTTGATTTCGTCTCTTCCTGAGCGTAAAAACTCACCTCTGCCTATGTAAAATAGGCAGCGTATCCCTTGGATGCGTAAATGATGTCTTATATCAAGGATTGTGTCACTAAACGATAGTTTGGGACTCTGTGTAGAATTATTATAACAGTCGTCCTCTCGATTGTCGTGCAGTACTCTTTGTCAGGAGTCAGGTTCACTGCTTCAACTGACAGGTTCATTCGAGGAATACGAAGAGATCCTCGTACAACTTCCCGCTGCATTAAAAGTAGATAGGTTTTACACCAAAGTGGCAATATAGCAACCTTTTTACGCCGAAGCAGTCTAGAAATACTATATTATGCAGGTTGTTCTGGAGCTATATTTTACGCTGAATAGCATTGAAGCTCTCCTGTACGCCGATGGTTCTGGAATCATGTTTCACGCCATCCAGTGCTGGAGCTCTGTTTTACGTGGACTGTCACAACCCGCACCCGGGGTAAGGGTACTAGTCGTAAACAACGCCCAGCCTACGCCGCAGAATCGGCGGTAGAACGCTGTCTAGAAAGTCTATCTAATATAATGAACCACCAAAAGATAGTGTACTCAATCACAGAACTAAGATAGAATGAACACGGATCAGATAAGAATAGAATAGTTATCAACTCATGAGTTTAAAATAATACATCAATGAGTCTGAAGAGTAACAAAAATAAGCTGGAGACAAATCCAGTACAAAAGAATACTATCATACTACAAGCTACACTCCAGGGTCAACTGTCTCAGTTGGGATAAGTCCCTTATGAGCCAGGGTCTCCGAATCTAAACCCACAACATCCTGGGGTCCATAATAGGTAGGGTACTCCTCAGTGTCATCTGGAAAAATATATCCAGTCAGGAAAGGAGCAGAGTACATCTCTAACAGCAGGTCTAATTAATGATAAAAACTATATAACAGTAAATAGCTGTGGATAAACAAGATGCACAAAATAGATACAAGAGATATATAGACAATAAGAAAATACTGGAAAGAAATACAATAATGAACAATATGCCAATGAAACAATAATACTAATGACTAAGTGTGTGAGTACTAGCTTAACATGTGATCGGCTTGGGCAAGATACAATGCGGCCTGGCTAATCATACGTGCGGTGCATGATCAACACTATTCGCTTACCAATACTTTATTCAATAGGGATTTGATCACATATCTATACTAATACTCCCCACCCCCAACTGGTATAATAGATCCAACCACGGTATGCTATGGCACTAGATTCTCCAAGAAGATAGCTAGTCTCCCCGAGAATCGGTGTCTGTACATGTACAAGATAACCAATGAAATAATACTTGCACCATATATACCATATACCAAGGAATAACATCTCATGACGAGATCCGGATATACCAATCTGTGTAACCATAGTGTTGAGAGAAACATGTAAATCTACACTAGATACAATGAACATAGAGGATATCATAAATGAGAAACTATCAGAGAATGTACTCGCCTGAAATCCAAAGAACAGTCTCACAGATGTCTGACTCGGTGCCTCGAAGACCTAGATATGGAATACCACATTAAAACAAGATCCCGGAAAGAGAACAAGTCAAACTAGTCAACTCCTAGGTCAATAAATAAATTCTAAGTCAAAAGTCAACTATGGTCAACTCTAAAGTCAACTAAAGTCAAACCAAGGTCAACCTCACAAGAAATCTATATAAATAATATAGAAATAAAATACAACAATTTAGGAATAAAAATTAGATCCCAAATCATACTCACACAAAGTATACTACTAATACAAATAATATATACCCTAAAATAATATATATACAAACCAATATGTATACAAATAACATAATATATTATTATAAATATTATACAAAACACATATATATACACATATATATATATACAATAATAATATATAAAATATAATTTAAAACTGTCAAAGCGTCACTGAAAACAGTGAACAAAACAAGATAAAATAAAAACAGGTTTAATAGTGACAGTCATGACTGTCACTGAAAATTCGTCGCAGAAACTCCATATACAAAACCGCTGCTGTCACAGTTTGCTGACAGTTTCAAACTGTCACAAAAAAAATGTCGCTGAAAGATTGCCGCTCAAAACTGCCGCAGCATTAATGACAGATCTGTCATTAATGCTGACCACTGTACAGCGGCTGCTGTTCAGACCAAATAATGACAGTTTCACTGTCATAGAAACCACTGTCACCAAAACAAATAAAAATATAAAAATATATATATATATATAAATATATATATGCAATAATAATCACAATACATATATATAAATAAATAATTATATACTTATATATATATATGCACATATAAACTTATAATTAAATACTAATAGTTACAACACATGCACATATTAATGTTCATATTTTACATGGCTAGAAGCACACCTAAAATATATACATTAATATACAAATAATTACATAATAATTATAAATAATATAATTACACAATTAAACACATAAATATATTTTATAAAACATTTATGTATAATTTATACTATTAACATAAGTACATATATAATTACATGCAAGAAAGCTACATATTATATTTGTACATCATATTAGCACACACAAAAATATATAGATCTATGCTACAATAATTACTATAATAAATACACAAAATAAATATATAATATCTATATATATTTACTAATTATAATTGAAGAATTTAAACCATACATAATTAGATCTATTCAAAAATCCACACAATTGGAGAGTATCACACCGTATCCCACTAGATCTAGGATACGCATGTGACACGAGTCCAACACACAACCAATTACACCCCGAAGGATACAAACAAATCATAAATAATATTTATAAATAAATCAAAGTGTCAAAAGTAGATCTATGTGTCCGTGCAAAATACGACATGTTCAAAGCCCCGTGTCGGAGGGAAAACCCCCAAAATGATACGTATCACCAAATAGTTGGGATACGAACCACATGTACCAAATTATGGACACGACACTAGCCCCAAACACATAATCTCATGTCCAATTGATCTATAGGTTCAATTGATACACACAACAAAATATAAATTCGGAATTCCAACAAAATTAACACAAAAAGCACCATAACTTTCTCCATGGGTCTCCTATGAACACAAAACAAAGTCCTATGGGTAGTACATACATATAGGTTGATTTTACATGATTAAATCTTAGATTTAGAAGCTATTTAAATAGGAAAATCTGAATTATACCTATTGGAAGATGGATTTCCAATGAAACCTCCAATTGAGAAGAACTTGCTTCCAAATTGTAGATCCTTGCTCCTCTTTGTAGATCCTTGCTTCCTTCTTCTAGATCCTTGCTTCCTCCTTCTCTAATGGTGAATTGGGAAGAATTTGGAATGAATTTGGTAGGGAATTGGAATGGGAATGGGAATGGAGGGAATTTGGGAGTGGAAAGTTCTAGATCTAGATTTGGAATGAGAATGAGAGGAGAGAGAAATTCCCCCCCTCTTTTAATAGGCCGGCCTTGCCCCTCTCCCAAGCAATTGTAAAATGTCCAATGTACCCCTTGGGGCCTCTCATGAAAAAATAATTAAGGAAGGAAGCTTCTAGTCTAATCACTTAATTAATTTAATCCATCTCCTTAACTATGGGCTTTCTAAATGGGCCAAATCTAACTATTTAATTCATGTTGGTCCATGGGTCCAAACTACACTAGTTGGGTCCACTAAAATAAGTCCAAAATAATTAAATAACATCCAACAATAATTAAATAATACAACAAAAATTATTTACCATGCACAATATTTATCTAAATAGGAAATTACTAAAATACTATTTTTCCTAAAATGTGGTAGTGACATGGACTTCTTGCATGTTGAGGGTTTTATGCGTGTGATTCTCCAGCGTATTTTTTATGCTTCTACAAGACCCCCTTCAAAATTTTCAAATTCCTCGTAATTTGAAATACATTGAATGAAGCATGAAACGGTTAAGTTTGACTCGTTCTGCGAGGCTGATTTCTTGGCAAATTTTTAGGAGTTTGTTGGGATTCAGTGTGCTCTCCTCTGCCTATAAAAAGGCAAATGGGTTAACCTATTTTTCTTATACTTCCTTCACCACAAAGAGAGAGATGGTTGACGAGCTTCGTCGGGTTGACTTGAGGAAGAAGAAGATCATGTTCTTCCAGTATGTAAGGAGCCGTAAAAAGAGGCATCTTCGAGCAAATGTCCTCTGCAACGATGGATCATGGAAGGATATCATAGCTTCCTTTGCTCGGGATAATCATCAATTTTATATGGTGATTCGTCCAGGAGAGAGGAAGGGTCGTATTAAACCACACAGCTTGCAAGCTGTATTTTCTCCCGTTATGGCGTTGGACGAAAGTAGACAGCTTTGCCCTATCTTCCAGTATTGAGTTGGGTCTGAACACCCAACCCAATTTCTAGGGCATGCCTGTCATGGCGTATGGAGGATGGGCTCTGAATAATTTATACATGCCCAGTTCTGTATTCTCCCGCCATTAATCATTTTCTTGTTAATCGGCCGCGGAAGCCGATTAAATATTGTAGAAGACGAAAAAGATCTACACCAATATGAGAACCTGGCACAGCAGATTCTTGGTATGATCTTAAATAAAAATGAGAAACCCTTTGTGAAAAAGGATTTTCATCATATGTAATCATGAAGATGAAAAACCCTTTGTAGACTGGATTTCCATCATATGTAATCATGATTAATAAAATTGTCTTCTTTTACGCATCTGATGATTTGCCATATTTGCTGTGAGGAAGTCTGAATAGTGTGTATCTTCGTCACGTCTGAATAATTTTGCGCCGACTCTGATAAGAGGGTATCTGATCTCGTCCCATCTTTTACGCATAGCAGAAGACGCGTAGAAAAAACTCCTTAGCATTTAAGTTGAAGATCCAAGCTGTCATGCTATTTTGGACGAGGAGTTGCGTAGAGTTCTGAACTGTCACTTCTCTGATGTGAAGGATTCTTGTTCAGACTATCATCTTCAAGAATGGTTTCCCAAAAAACCCTTTAAAAAGGCGAGAAATTTATGTCGACCAAGCCATACTTAAACTTTTTTGTAAAGTATTCTGACTGGACTTTGGATGAACTTCCAAATGACCCAAAAAGAAGAGTCGTCTTCAATGCTGAACTTTGTATATTTTAGGTACTTGGAATGTTTTGCAGCCAAAAATGAGCATCTTCTGTGTAACCCTTGTAATTGGTCGTCTGTAGCTTTCGAGCATAGAATCGTAGATTTGTAGCCTCTGAGCGTAAAAAAGCTTCTAAGCGTGAAATCATAGATTTGTAGCCTCTGAGCGTAAAGTCGTAGGTTTATAGCCTCTCGAGCGTAAAAGCTACTGAGCGTAAAAGCATCTGGGCGTAAAACCATAAGACTTATAGCCTCTGAGCGTAAAACAGTAGATTTGTAGCCTCTGAGCGTAAACAACTCCTTAGCGTAAAAATCATAGATATGCTCTGTGCGTAAATTCTGAATCCACTGACTGTTCGTCTTTCCTAAATGATAGGCTGACGTGATCCTAAATCATAACAGAATATTAAATATTAGATTTGGTTAGGGATTCGAAGAGTCATCCAAACTCTATAAATAGTCCAAAGTCCTGAGAGAGAACTTTTATCTGCCTTCACAAAACCCTTATTTTCCAAGAACCCTTCTTCTTCATCTCTTTCTTGAGAACTCAGAATCGCCATGGCACCTAAACAGACTTCTACCACTAAGGGAAAGAAGGTCGCTTTCTCTTCTCGCTCTACTTCTCAAGAGCGAGCAACTCCCATTAGGCTGAACGAACCACGATCGGAACGCAGCGCTCCACCGTCAAGCTGTGCTCCGGATATTACAGGTAGAGACTTTGGAAGAAAACAAAAATCCTTCGCACACGTTGTACGTGCACGTGCAAGGTCATCTTTCATACTGAGAGCCTCTTCGAGGAAGATGATGTACGAAAATATTTTATTTTTACGCGCACACATTCCTAATGTGTCGGCGTAAAAACTCTAAATTTTTGCAGTCTGGTATAAGAACTCAGGGTGTCAAGATTTGGCGTATACTATAAACTTTGAATTTTATGCGCTGGATATGAGTACCGGCGTAAAAATTCAAATTTTGTCAATCTAGAGTAAAAGCTCAGATTGTTAGATACTGCCAACCTTGAGTTTTACGTAATGGAAAATAGTTTCCAGCGTAAGACTCAAATTTTTGCAGTCTTGGCGTAAAAGCTCAGACTGATAATCTTTGGCGTAAAAAGCAAGAGTGTAGCGTCTAGTGTAGAAACTGACTTGTTCTCTTGCACTTTGTAGTGGACTTGCAGATTTCTTCTTTGGCTGAAGTTATGGGCTCTGCTGCTAGGATGTTGAGCTCAAACTATTTGGAGGACTTGTCCCATGTGTCATTCCCTATTTCTGGAGCCAATTATCCTGATGAAAGGGGAATCCTGATCGCGTCTCAGGGAGAACGCATGCTGTTGAGTATGATCAGTGGGGAGCCCCTGACATACCTATACGGGACGGAGTATAAGAAACTTGGTTTCTTATTCGGGGATGTTATCGACAAACAATCCCAGACCAAGCCCAAGAAGGAGGATTGGGTGTTTACTGTTGAGGGCACGGTGATGTATCTGTCCAAGATGCCCAGGGATTACCCTATTATTGCGTTCTTCCATGCTACATATCCTAGGAAGATGTCATGGACCCTGACTCCCGATCTTCACGGCCGACCGGGAAAAATTTTGTACAGCAAGGAATACGACAGGGGGCCTATATGAGCCGTCCCTCGGGCCCTGTTATGTCCTTCAGGGGATTACTGCCGGGTAGTGTCCCGAGCGAGGATACGTCGTTGATCCAGCCGGTTCAGATGTTGACCTTCTGCAATAACTTTATGGGGCAGGGAGGAATGTACCCTAGGGTCAACCCTCGGACTAGCGGATGGCTTAGCCCGGGCAATCTTCGATGGGCCATTTTGACTGCCTGGGCCCTGAAACACTTACAAACGGAGCTGGAAAGTATTGGCTTATTCGCGGCTGTGAACGCCACAAGTGTTGGGCTGCCTGTCAACCCTAACTTGTTTTTAGCCTTGATGGAGCGATATAACTCGCTCACTGGGACTTTTGCCACTCCGTTGGGTGAGTTGGGCTTAGCCCTTCATGAAATGGCAGAGATTTCAAAGCTGCCAATGGGGGACACTCCTTATGAGGAGTACGTCCCTACAAACAGGGAGTTGAGGGATACAAACCCTCGGGCAGTGGCAGTATATCAGGAGCTGATGTGTCACTATCTTGCCTGCACCACTTTCTACAAGGAGCCTTCTGATTTGGCTCACATCAACAAGTGGGCCACCTATCTTTTCTTCCACCAGGCCAGAAATGTTAAGACAGACAAGGTGGTAGATAGTCGAGATAGGGCTTTGAACCTCCTGAGCATGCTCAATGCTAACACGGTCGATGACCTTATTGAAGACACTGGGGCTTCAGATCATATTTTTGACGAGGAGATAGGGGGTTACCCTGCAGGCACAAAAGCCTTCAGTTATATTAGGCATTGTCGTAAGCCTCTGTCAAAGAAAGCTCAATTGGCTGGCTTTCTCTCCGTTTGGCTTCGCAGCTGGGTAGTGCCTGGCATAGCGTCTGCAGATCGTATCCATCGCAATACCCTATGGCCTGCAGTACGTTTAGTGTTAGGAGCAAGACTGGGCCTGCTTCCTGCTGTGGTATGTAGAATATAGGCAGGCCTGAGGGCCCTTACTGATGGGCTGCTCGCTGATGAGATGCAGCGTGAAAGCTTTCCCAGGGTGGAATTACCCTTCCTATACCTGATGGGATGGTTGATTCTTCACAACCCCAGGGTGATGTCTCCCGGTCCTGCCAGCGGTTCAGGAAATAACTTCTTGTTGAATTACAAGAATTCCTCTTGGAACGTGACGACCGTCATAGATTGCCAGCGGGCGTTAAATGTTGTCCACAGCTGGAAGCTCTTCTGTATCGTTCCCCCTGTACATATCAATCAACAAGGGAAGAAACTTAAGGATGAAGGTCAAGGGAGAACCATTCTTTCTCCTGAAGCCTTCTATTGGTTGGTCTGCATTAGACATTCCCATTTGCTGTACAGAAGTGATGACCACTGCTACCTGGAGCCTTATTTGCCCAATCGATTCGCCAGGCAGTTTGGGTACGATCAGCTGTATGTGGGGAATGCCATTACTAGCTTCAAGTCCAAAGGTGGACTTATTGATGGAGCTCGAGGATGGCGGAACTTCATCACGGGCTGTACTGGAGCAACTTTTGCTGTGCCCGCGACTTCTCTTTTTATGGAGTTGCACATTTTGTACTCGTACGCGCAGTTCTATGTGTCCATTAATACCTTCCATTGCGATTTTGATGTGCATGGAAGTTTTAGGATGCCCTCCCATAGGTCTACCGCAAGGGATGAGATTCCGTCTGTTTCCTCGGATGAGAATGAGGACATCGCCGGGGCAGACGAGTTCTTCATGACAATACCAAGAGGCGTAATAACTCCGCTGGTAGAGCCTCTCGTTATCCCCCAGAAATGGAAGGCTTCCACTCCGAAAGAGCCTTCCCCTCGCAAGAAGAAGATTGCCAGAGGTCCGAAAAGGTCTTCCACTAGGGGGCTCCTAGGAGCGAGCCTGTCGTCTCCCCTGTTGGGGATGATTCTTTGATTATAGGTCCTTCACAGCTAGAACTAGCTCCCCAACTTTGAATACTCTCTCCTTCACTTTTCGATTGAAAGCTCTGGAGATCCGCGCCTGGTAGAATGCAATGCGCTGTTGAGCTTGAAGGCGTTTCTCGTCTAATCCTTCTAGCTCTTGAAGTCGTAGTCGATCATTATTTTCCTGAGTCGACTCATTAGCCACTGATATTCTGAGTGATGGAATTTGGATTTCAATGGGGAAAACAGCTTCACATCCGTAGACTAATGAGAATGGGGTACAACCTGTCGGTGTTCGTACCGTTGTGCGGTATGCCCAGAGGCACTCTCCTAGCTTCTCATTCCAATCTCTTTTGTTCGAAGAAACAAACTTTTTCAAGAGTTTGATGATGGTTTTGTTGAAATCTTTCGCCAAACAATTAGCAGCAGGATTGTATGCCGTAGAGGTCATATTTTGTATCCGATTCTTATCGCAAAATCGGTGAAACGCTTGGCTGATGAATTGAGGCCCATTGTCATGAATTATCCTTTGGGGTATCCCAAAGTGATAAATGATATGATGCTTGATAAAGATGATCACGTTAGATGTCTTCACCTCAGCAAGAGGGATCGCCTCTGCCCATTTGGAGAAATAATCCGTAATGGCCAATATGAACCGATGTCCTCTAGAAGAAGACGGGTAAATAGGACCAATAATATCCATATCCCATGCTTCAAAAGGCCATGATGCAATCGTAGGATGTAAATGTTCAGAAGGCCGATGTATAAAATCTGCATGAACGTGACAGGCTTTGTATTGTCTTGCATATTTTACTGCATCTGCGACCATAGTAGGCCAGTAGTAGCCCATCCTCCTAATACGATCCTGTAACTTAGAACCGGGTTGATGTGCTCCATATACACCGTCGTGAGCTTCACGGATAACCCGCTTTGCATCATCATCGGAGAGACATCGTAATAGCAGTCCATCGTATGTTCGATGATATAGACATTGTGAAGACGCATCAAAATAGAAGCATAATGATCGTCTTTTGATGGATACTACTTCTTTAGGATCCTCTGGTAAGATTCCATATGACACGAACTCTATAAAGGGACTTCTCCAGTCTCTCTTAGGAGGAACCGTGTTTACAGCGTAGTTGCGTTCTATGTGAAAGTTATTCTTCACACAGAACAGATCTCTGTTAAGAAGGATCACCGAATTCTGCCTCCTTATAGGAATAGCTAGATCTGCAGCTAGACTGGCCAGAGCATCAGCTTCCAAATTTTGAGATCGGGGCACGTGCTCTAGGAAGAACCCTTTGAAAGATATGGCTATCTCGATCGTTGCTTGGTGATAAGGAATGAGGTCTGGATTGTGGACTTCATATGTTTCTCTGACCTGATTGACGATCAGCAGAGAATCACCAAATGCTTCCAGGTATTCAATATTCAATTCTTTAGCGACTTGGAGCTCGATTAATAGAGCGTTATACTCTGCCATATTATTAGAGCAGGGTTCGCTAAGAGAATATGCTCGATAGATGACGATTTTATCAGGAGAGACCAAGACAATTCCTACTCCTTAAACCACGTTTCCCCTGGGACCAGTTCTGGAGGCACCATCGAAGAATAGCTGCCAGGTATCACCTTCTATTGCTGAATTACATGCTGCAACTTCGTCGGGAATGTTCTCGTATAGTTTAGAGGTTTTCAGAATTGGATGAGCAGTTAGGAAATCAGCCAAGGCTTGGCCTTTGATGGACTTCTGAGGGACATACACCATATCATACGGTATTAATAACATCGACCAAGTCACGAGTCGGGAATTAAGAACGCTCGGCTTGTTCATCAATACCCGAAGAGGATTGATTCTAGAGATGATATGAATAGTTTGGCCTGCGATGTAATATCGCGTCTTCTGAATAGCGAACATTAGGGCCAAACATTCTTTTTCTACTGGATTATACCGGTGTTCAGCTCCGACCATCATCCTGCTTAAATAGTATATTTCCTGTTCATGACCCTCATCATTCTTATGTGCGAGGAGATCCCCTAAAGAATGATCCATTGCTCAAACATACAGCAAAAATGGTCTTCCTATGACGGGAGGCACCAGAACTGGAGGATTAGTGAGGTAGCATTTGATATCATTAAACGCTTGCTGATAGACTTCGTCCCATGTGAATGACACATCTTTCTTCATCAGGCGAGAAAAAGGTTAACATCTCCCAGAGAGGTTGGATATGAATCTCCTGATATAAGCCAGACGACCTTGAAATCCCCTGAGTTCCTTCAGATTATGGGCTGGTCGCATTTCTAAGATGGCCTTCACTTTATCAGGATCCACTTGAATGCCTTTAGCGGTAATAACAAATTCCAAGAATTTGCCACTGGATATACCAAGAAAGGACTTTGTAGGATTTATTTTGAGTTGATGTTGGTGCATCAACTCGAACACTGCCTTCAAGTCTTTGATGTGATTATCCTTGAGGCAGCTTTTGACAGCTATATCATCCACATAACATTATACTGTTTTGCGTAAGTGCTCATGGAATATGTTACTCATGGCTCGTTGATACGTAGCCCCGGCATTTTTCAATCCGAAAGGCATAACCGTATAGCAATATACCCCCAATGGTGTCCGGAAGGCAGTATGCTTCTCGTCTTCAGGATTCATCTTAATCTGATTATATCCTGAGAATCCGTCCATGAAAGACATGCGCTCAAAATCGCAAGTATTATCGATCATGACGTCTGTAATGGGAAGAGGGAACTCATCTTTTAGGACAGGCTGCATTCAGATCTCGAAAATCGATGCAAACACGCACTTTCTCACTTTTTTTATGACTGGGACAACATTGGCGAACCAGTCAGGATGTTATTCTTCCCGGATAAACCCACAGGCTATCAACTTCTTGATTTCAGCTTCTATGGCATTCATCATATCCGGGCAGAACCGGCATTGATGTTGCTTCACAGGCTTCGAATTGGGCAATATGTTGAGCTTATGGGTAGCCACTTTAGGATCAAGTCCTGGCATATCCTCATAATTCTACGCAAAGACATCGATATATTCTTTTATCAGCTGGATTATTTTTTTCTTTTCTTCTTCGAAAAGATTGTTACTGATGAATATCGGCTTTGGTGAAAGTTCATCCCCAACATCGATTTGGATAACTTTATCTTCGGTGGACGGTTCTCTCTGCTCGAACCAGAGTTCCCATTGTGTATCCATTTGCTGAGCCCAAGAGTCATTCTCAAACGGTTCAGATTCTTGTTCGTCTGCTTCAAGAGAATCTGTCAATACCGTATTTAATGATGATGCTTGTTCGAGATTAGCATATGAGCCGGAGGTTGACGAGTCATCTTGGGAAGAGGAAAAGATATCCTCACTTGACTCAGAATTTGCAAAAGAAATGGTATACCCTAACCCAAAATGAGTTCGTTGACAGTAGGGATCACCATGCAACAATATTCGTCTGCCTTTCCCATAGTTGAGGCCTGGCTCCAGTTTTAAGTCATAACCCATACTTTGCATAATCTTCAAAGCTTGTGGGCTATATCTATGAACCTGCATTTTTCCAGCATCGGACTCGTGGGAATCTTCTTGTACAGTTGGTTTGTTGCGCATGCGACCGAAGACTATTGGATGCTGATTGCTACGAGTAGGTAGGATAATAAAGATAGAATCTTCATATGGCCCATATGTCGTGATGATATTAGATGTTGACGCTACTTCTCATACATACGGATGATAGGAGTCTATAGCTTCCAAGAATTTTTGTGCTATAGCTTCTATATCATTATGGGGAGAGGATTCCTGATTTAGAATTTGAGCGTCGGTATACTGGAAAAGAGAATCTTTATTATCGTCAAAAACCGCGTTCCCGGTTGTATTTACATCAGTCGGCTGCTTATTGCACCTGAGGTTGATGACCAAAGGTGGAGGCTTCTGGTTCAAAGTGATCACTAGGGGATCCCTTCCTTCTCCCGATTTGGTTCTGTTCAAGTGGATAGCCATGGGTTCCATGACTTTCAGACGGGTAGTCCGCCCTTTCACCTAGATCGACAAGGGTTGCTCCGCAGTGGGTTCTTCCGTCTTCCGGTGGGATTCCTCTTTCGTCTTACCTGACACCTCCTTCATGTAGTCTTAGGTGTACAACATGGCATCGGAATAGTAGGACTCTACTCCTTTGAACGGGTTAAGGTCAGCAAACTCCGTTTATACTGTTCCTTGGGCGTCTACATATTTGAAGCATTGATGTAGAGTCGAAGGAACAATGTTGTGATCGTGGATCCATGGTCTGCCCAGCAGAATATTGTAGGATACCTCTGAATCAATGACATAGCATGTAGCCACTGATCTAAGGTCCCCAATCTGGATCCTCAGACAAATCTTCCCCAACGGCTTACTTTTCCTAGCGTTGAAGCCCACAATTGTAGTGGTGGTGTAAGCCAGTTCTCTTGTAGGAATCCTCAGCGGTCTGAGCAGGCTTGAGGGATAATGTTGATCGATAATCCCGGATCTATGTGAATCCGGTCTACCTCCATGGAACCGACGTATCCGGTGTAATAGAGGGGCCTGTCATGCTTGTTATGTTTCAACAGCATGTCATCTTGAGTGAAAGTGATGTTAGGGACCACTTCCATCATACTATGGCATTGAGGACATGCCACAGGTTCTTTATCAGGGGACCTGAGCTAAGTCAAGCATACATATGCCTGCATTAACGCTTCACTCAAGGCTTGACGAGTGTCTTTGGAAAGCCTGAGTAGCTCAAAAATGGATAGTCTGGCCGGTGTATTAGCCAATTGGGCCAGGATGTCGAAGTTATATGGTTTTTCCAAACCTTTGTTTTGAATATTCTTCAAAGGTTTATCAAAACGCACTTCTTTTTGCTTGCCCTTGTCCGCTGAAGTTGGTCTAGAAGGACCTGCCTCTAGTATGGCAGGTTCAGGCTCTGAAAGTCTGGCAGTTGAAGTGTCTGCCGTTGCATCTTCCTGATTTCCTCCATAGTCCTTGAGGTAGGCTTTCCCTGAACGGGTTCCGGTAGCCAAAGCCTCTTCTTCTGATGTCGAGGATATCGCAACCATATGGCATGGTTTACGTCTTAAGTTCTTTTTAGACTTAGCCTTAGCATCTTGAGTCTCTTCCTCAATCTCTGACACCAGATCAGGATGAACCCACATAATCTCACCACGCTGGGTAGTTAGGGGTACCAGGTCATGATTTTGACCCCTGGCCGGAGGAAAATAGGTACAACCCCATTCGAAACTTCTTGAGGAGGCAGATTGCCGAATTGGAGAGAGATCATGTTGGCGGTGACCGTCTTCTCGCTATTGCGCAGAGTGATGGCCTTAGGGTCGATCAACTCCTGGATTTTCCTCTTTAGTACATAACACGCCTTTGTGGGATGATGTATGTACATATGGAAAATGCAGTACTTAGGATTATTGGTACTGCCGACTTCATTAGGCCATTTTACCTCGGGGAGGGTAAGCTTGCCGCTTTTGACTAGACAATTGAATATGCTCGGAATATCGTCGTCATCAAAAGAGTATTCTTCGATGGGCCTGGAAGTCCCAGGTTTCGTCTGTGTGGTCCCGGGAGTATTTTGCCTGGACGTATTGATCGTCAGAGCTTCTTTTCCTTTGGAACCACGAGGATGGTCGCTATTAGAGGATGACCTCTTCCCTCTATCAGAGGTAGAGATCATGATTCCATTGTCATGCGTCTTCCGACTGTTGTCTTCAACGGCTACCGCTGAGATGATAAATAAGGGCCAATCATGGAACTAATATGGTCCTGTGAACACCAAGATTAGTGGAAGAAGGTTCTTCCTGCAAATATCCACCAAGGCTGAATCCGGAACCCCGGAAGGCATTTGCAAAGTGGCCTGACGAAAACGTTCGATGAAAGTATGAACGTTCTCTTTCTCCTTCTGCTTTACTTCGATAAGAGAGGACATAGACATGTCTATCCCTCCTTCGTAGAATCGCACGAAGAATAGAGTTTTGAAATCTTCAAAGGAAGTAATGCAGTTGTCCGCAAGACTACGGTACCACTGATAAGCCACTCCAGAGAGAGCCTTTAAACACTCGAGTGAGAAGAGTGTCATTCCCTTGCAACAACACCGTCATTATGCTGAAGTAGTTCATGTATTGGCTCGGTAACGTCTTTCCCTCAAACAAAACCATAGGCTGTGGTTTATATTTAGGTGGGAAAGGGATTTCGTCCCAGATAGCTAGATATGGTTGGTTGATTCCCAATTTCTTGAGCTGATCCTTATGCTTCAAGGCATCAAATTGGGCTTTCAATTCCCGCACTGCCTGCATTGGATCTTCAGCTGGTAGAGGGACCGTAGAGTGGTGAGAGATCGGTTGTATTGTAACTCCAACAGGAGGCAATATATTCTCCGAGTTAGGAAGTGGAGGAGCAGCTGACTCTTGATTTAGAACAAGCTCCTGGTTCGCATTGGATGGTGGTAAGTCCACCCCCACACGTATTTGAGTCAGAGGGACCGATGCTTGATCTATAGCACCTGTATATTGAGTCAACATCATCTGGTGTATATTCTCCATCATGGAATGCATCTCTTTCAATGATGTCTCTAATACAGCGATGCATTGCTCAGTACTTCCTGATGGGGAAGCCTCTTCGTGTTCATCTCCAACGGCATAGACTCCGATTTCTCTGGATGTCATTGAAGGGTTAGTATAGGTCTCTGTAGAGATCGAGTCTATACTTTCAGCATCCGATTCGGGCAACTGGCAACCCCCAGTATCGGAATCAGAAGAATATGAAGCCGGTTGTCGTGACCTCGAATGGCTGTTTTGAAACACCCCAGCTTCAATGTTCTCAAGGAGTCTGTTGAATCTCCTTTGGCTTGGAGTTCTAGAGGGATGACGTCTTGAATTTGACCTTCCTCTAGGAACGTATGAAGCCATGTTCACTGATGCGAATATGGGCTCTTCTTCCTGTAAAGACAAAGAGTAGTTCAACCGGTCGAAAACTGACCGTTTTGCCTTAGAACAACAATAGTTAACTACAACTTTATGACTATTACAATAATGCTCCCTAGGGGGTGTAATAGACATGTTGGAAGGTCCCCTATCTTTGCACTTCTGGATCAAGAAATTACGCAAGTCAGGAGGATTAACAGAAAAAGAAGAAGAAGAAGAAGAAGAAGAAGAAGAAGAAGAAGGCTTATTCTGTCTTTTTACATCAGTTGGAACGCGAATATTGGGAATCATAACTCTCTCCCTGCCGTACGAATACAGCAGTTTAGCCATGTGAGTAGCACATGATCCATGAGGAGCGTATCTATCCATAAACTGGGCCTTCTTTACGCTGAGGGGCTTGTCTTGATGTAATCTGGAACTTTGCACAGGTTGGCGTAAAACTGAGGAAGTCCTCAATCGGCCATCAGCATCTCGCGTAATATGAAGAGCGGGCAGATTCTTCTCTTGATGGCGTAAAAGCCGAGAGGTCGGGAAATCCGCCACTTGTTTTCCCTTGCGGTGATTGCAGGGACCATCTGCCTCATTGTAGAGGGGAGATGTATTTTTACCCGCGGGGCACTTTCGAAATTTCTGAATTGGCGTTGAGGCCTTATCAGAAATATTATCTGCCACGTCACAGACGGAAGACAAAGTTTTACGCGTGGGACGCGGAGTAGACTTCTGGATTGACACTGAGGCATTGCCAGAAGCTTCGTCTACCACGTCACAGACGGAAGACAAAATTTTACACGCAGGGCATGGAGTAGACTTCTGGATTGGCCCTGAGGCATTGCCAGAAGCTTTGTCTACCACGTCACAGATGGGAGACAGTGTTTTACGCGCAGGGCGCGGAGTAGACTTCTGGATTAGCACTGAGGCATTGCCAGAAGCTTTGTCTACCACGTCACAGACGGGAGACAAAGTTTTAAGCGCGGGGCGCACAGGTTGCGATGCTACAACCTTGTTGGTCGGAGAGAGAGATTCCGCAGGAATGGTAGAGGATGTCCGAGGCATCCATACTTTACGCAATTTCCTGTTGTCTTGGACATAGAGGGAATGAGAGCTACCCCCTGCTCGAAGCATATATTCGTAAGCTGATTGGTCGAATTGGACGACCAAGGTCTTCTTCGTTGATGCTACGGATACAGCATCGTGTTGAGCAATGACTTTCTCGTCAGATGAGAAAGTAGTCCCCAGCAGAGTCGCCATCTTGTGTTTGATAATAAACGAAAGAAATTGAAACTAGGTTTATACGAAACCCTTTTTTTGGTTTACAAATAAGAAAAAAAAGTACAATTAATCCTATACGAGAATGTTAAGTACAAAAATTTAATTCTGGGGAAATATTGATATAGGAGTCTGATCTGCGGTTGATCACTTTGTCCCTTGGACCACACGATGATGAAGAAGTGCTGTAGAAGACGAAAAAGAAGCTTCAAAGACTGCATAAGGGATTGAACTCTCGTTGCCAAAGCTCTCTATATGTGCTCTCTTGACTTTAAAAAATCTTCGACCCTTCTCCACCTTTGTCTCTCCTTTTCGACCTTGGACCTCCGTGGTCGGAGGTCTCCATTTATAGAGTTCAGCTACAGTCGGCGTAGAAACCGAACAGTGGAGAGAGCTGCACCTTTTACGCGGCGGTTATAATAACTGCTACCAACGTATGAATGATCTCTTGAATTGGCGTGTGATGCGCGTCCCATTATGAGGTAATGCGTATAATCGCTCATCTAAGATCATGGCATGCAAGCCACGTAGATAACTGCCCCTTGCGTAGAGATGGTTGGCATAAAAGCCAAATAACTGTCTCGTAGGCGTAAAAGCCGAATTGCTATTCTGATGGCGTAAAATCCAAGTAGGCGTAGAAGCCGAATAGTTTTCAAGTTGGCGTAGAAGCCAAGTAGTTGTCAAGTTGGCATAGGAGCCAAGTAGCTGTCATGTTGGCGTAGAAGCCAAGTTCTGCGTGAAGCTTGATACTTTGCAAATATAGCCTGAGTTGGCGTATTTCGAGGAGATAGCGTACAGCGTGCTCCTATAGCTAAAAATAGCCAGGTCGGCGTATTTCAAGGAGATAGCGTACATCGTGCTCTTATAGCTGAAAATAGCCAGGTCGACGTATTTCAAGGAGATAGCGTACAGCGTGCTCCTATAGCTAAAAATAGCCTGGTTGGCGTAATGTGCGGGGATGGTGATGTGGACGTATTAGCCCTAATTATAGCTCTCTCAGTCTTCGAAAGTAGAACCAAATCTCGTGCATTAAATGCAGAGATCTGCCCCCATCTCGCACATTAACTGCAGAGAAGTGCCTCGAGTTCTGTACGAAGAACAATTTTTGATATGGCGGTTGGTTTCGTCTCTTCCTGAGCGTAAAAGCTCACCTCTGCCTATGTAACACAGGCAGCGTATCCCTTGGATGCGTAAATGACGTCTTATATCAAGGATTGTGTCACTAAATGACAGTTTGGGGCTCTGTGCATAATCATCATAACAGCCGTCCTCTCGATCGTCGTACAGTACTCTTTATCAGGAGTCAGGTTCACTGCTTCAACTGACAGGTTCATTCGAGGAATACGAAGAGATCCTCGTACAACTTCCCACTGCATTAAAAGTAGACAGGTTTTACGCCAAAGTGGTGATGTAGCAACCTTTTTACGCTGAAGCAGTCTGGAAATATTGTATTACGCGGGTTGTTCCGGAGCTATATTTTACGCTGAATAGCGTTGAAGCTCTGTTGTACGCCGATGGTTCTGGAATCATGTTTCACGTCATCCAGTGATGGAGCTCTGTTTTACGCGGACTTCCTGTATATTGAGGGTTTTACGCGTGTGATTCCCCAGCGTATTTTTCATGCTTCTACAACCGCGTTCACCTAGGCAGGCGCCCGTCCGACTAGTAACTAACGCCTTTTATAAACTTGGGTACATCCAACCTATGCCACGATATTGACGATAGTACAATGTCTAAACCTCAAGTGCAACATCACACAATACAAGCAGAATGATATATAATGCATATACTCAATCACAAGTTAAACTATAGGAAGATAAGAACAAGAAAGAATAAGATCCCAAGATACAATCTCTACATCATCCAAAGTTCACAAGTCTAGATCCACAATTATTATATACCAATTAAGTTTTTTGAAGACAAATATGGTCAAATGGCTAATGGAAAGTAAAGCTATGATATGAAGCTAAAGTATGAATAGTCCTACATATAGATCCCTCCAGGGATCTCCTCCTGGTCCACATGTGCATCAGGACCAATCTTACCTATAAACATCACCATGTGGTCCATAGAATATAAGAAAAAAGTCCTCATCCTCGTCTAATATGTCAACATATCCAGTAAGGATTAGAGCAAGGTACAATACACATAATTCTAAACAAAGTAGTATAGAACTATACTGACAAGTGCAATAAATGACCAAGTAAAGGTAATGATAAGTAGAAACTAAGAACATGATAAACTAATCATGGCAAGCACAAGTAATAAAGACTAACATGATATGAAACTAAATCATCAACATGAAAGTAATAACACATAATACAACTATCTAAGCGAATAAAATACCAGTTTTGGCATATGGATGACTAGGGGTAAGTACAATACGTCGTACGTGAGGTGTACGACTGATATCAGACATAATAAGACCGTGAGATATTCTTTGGTAGTTTACATGTATACTAAGGTATTTTTCCTCCAGACTAGCACACATAGATCCAAGTCATGAAAAGAAATAAATCACGTAATAAGATGAATCACGAATATGAATCCATAGAGTAACATCTCAGTCATATGTGCTAATCATCTCAAGATCATGCAAAGAACAACTAGAAAATATATTATAGAAACTATAAAGTAATGGTAGAAATAAGTGCAAAGTACTTGCCTCAAATTAAGTTGCATGTAATCGATGTATCGATCATGAACGTGCCAATACGGAATATGTCTGAAGGCTAGATACCCATAAATGATTCCAATATCCCAAATGAATATCACCATTGAGTACAAAAGCCATCAAATATATATAAGTCATATAAAGTATACCATGATTTTGATGAAAATGAAAATTTATCATTTCAGAATCGGGTGGTATCTAAAAACGGTAGCCAACAAGTCCAAAAACAGAGCCAAATCAGCCTGAGCCAAGATAGACATATTATATATGAAATAAGATCAAAACGATGCCATGATACCAACAGTGAAGTCAGAATCATGATTCAGAAATCAAAAAATCAAAATTGACAACTTTAAAGTTCTGTGAACACCCAACTTTGGGCACAAAAACGTCTAGAAAATAAAATAATTTACGATTCAAATTTTAGATGAATAAAGTTGGTTACATCTTCTCTGATATAGAATAAGAAATGAGTCAATCCAACGACGGAATCAATAAAAAAATCATTGTAAGGTCACTGCCACAAAACATAATTCACAATTAAAATATCAACTTTGGGCCTTAATTTAACATATCAATTGAAAGATTTAATGACCAAATTTTTACAAAGCCATAGATATGTATATCTAGATTGAATAGGAATAAGCTGATTGAAAATCTAATAGTTAGATTAACATTTATCAGTGCCCATAGTTAGCTCTCTGAATTGAAATTCTGAAACCACTTTTGAACAATTCATGGCGTCAACTTTATAAGCAAAATTCATCAACCAAACAATGATCAACAGAGCTAAAATTTGAAGGAAAAGTAGAGTGACATGCCAGCTATTAATTAGTCTAAATAGATTCAGATTTTGAGTTACAATAAGAGAATAAGCTTCGTTCAAAGTTGAGATCTCGAACTACTTTTATTAGTATTCAGAAATTTAGTACGATGAGTCCAAATTGTTACTCAATTTATGTGATCAAATCAAAAACTTATAGAACCAATTTTGCATGAGTAGGGAGGATCATACCAGTTATGAGGAGAAGTAATCAGTTTAACTGACGGGGATCCAAGGAGAGAGCACTGATCCTACAAAGTTGGATCCAAAAATCTGATTTCACACACAACCTGAAACAGTGTTAATTCCCAATTTTACTCTCGATTTTAGGTGATCAAAACCTAAAATCGTAGAGAAAATTGATTATGAGTAAAATAAGAAGATCTAGTTTATGAATATAAAAAATAAAACAAAAAATGGAAGAGGAAAAGAGGAGTTATATACCTCTAAAGTAGAGGTGTTGAATCTGTGACGAACGTGCTCGTCACGACGAACAATTGATCTTGTTCAAAAATTATGAGTGACTTGTCATTTGGGATCACCAGTAGAGCTTCTAGGTGATGCACAATAGGTCGACAAGAGGTTGGGATCACAGAGCTCACTATTTAAACTATCGAATGATCAACTGATCTGATCGAGTTCGATCGGTAACTAGGTGTCACGCCCGAATTTTGTCGAATTGCTAAGTCGCCACCAGACGTGATGTCGTATAAGCCTAAATTATACTTGTATAATGCAAGAATGTGTATGAGTGATAACTATTTTAAATAATATGTGGAATCATATTTGCAACATAAAGTTGAAGACACAAATAGGAAGAAAATAGCCTTTTATTAATAACTTGTAGCAGGATACAAGATATAAATATATTTAAAATGTTATCTCGGATACATTCATGAAATAAAAAAAATACTATCAAGTTACAATAAAATAATACTTATCGTCCCATACATTACACCATGTATACATTAAAACCAAAATGCCTTTAAAATAAACAATCTTTAAAATACTTTAAAATATGAAGATCTTCCACTGGCTTTTGCAAGACTTCAACTAGCTTTATGCATCCTCGTTGTTACCGACACATGTGGAGTTGGAGGTCAGTATATTACCATCCACTGGTTAGTGGGACTAACCCACTCGTCTAAACTAATACTGAAATCATGTGAAGCATACAATTATATTAAGTGATCATGCTATTTAAACTAGGATTGATTTATAGTTCATATCGATAGAATAAAGAAAAACCTGAAACATGTAATTGTATCACTTATCTGTAATTTTTTTACCACATTCGATGTGCTCGTTCCTCCATAAAAAGACTTGAATACTTACCGTCTCTACAGAAGACATACTTTAGCATACAACCTATCTATATGAGGCCATTGGTAAATCTGACACCATAAAGGACTATTACATGGTATTGTAATGTGCCCTTCTAGTCCGGATTACATGCCCTACTGGCCCCATAATACCTCGTACTTGAAGCACGTTCTACATAATTCTCCTAGGTCGATTTGGTTCCAGTGCAATGGATAACATTTTGAACCATGTGCACAAGTTATCCATTGCCATGCAAACACGTAAACAGTTTAACTACAAAATATATTTATTGTACAAGAACTGAAATAAGAAATATAAATATCTACTTGTACAACAGTTTATTCTTTATATTTTGTTGTTTCAATTGGCAACCCATTGGTCCCAGATATTCTGTGGCACTATGCCTCAACCAACAGTTATTGGTACCGACTATTCTGTGGTACTGTACCCCAATTGTCCATTTCTCATACCATGCTCTTGCTACATAAATTTCTTGCATATATGCACTCAATAATTACTGTCATTTAGTGTTCCATTCTTAGTATTACAACATGCATGTGGATTTATCAGTTACATCTATCAGGCATCATCGATATAAGGACTTTACAATGATAAAAAGAATTTTTTTTATTCAAGTGTGAAGGAGTAGAAAAGAAGGTTCAGAACCACCCACCAAGTAGAAAAAATTTTGAGAGAAGGAGAATCGCTTCTCAACGATCAAGCCTTAGTTACACGTTCTCCTGTAATAGTACCAACATCGAATCAATATCCTTATTTTATCCTTTCTCTCTCAGAATTCTCAGGAAATTAATACAAAATTTGATGAAAGTGCCAACAGAAACAATAATCTATAACAACACGAAAGTGCATTCATCAAAACCAAGCATCAAAAACGTCCAAAGAAAACTATAATGGAAAGGTATAAGAAGAGACGCTTATATAAAGTTCATTCGGCAAGACAAAATCTACTGCATTCAGTACCCATTCCAATAGAAATTAATCCATAAATTGGAAAGGTTCTTAATGCATTCATCCAAATCGATTAGATGCTGAAAGGTTTCTCCAACCCTCATTTCTGACTAAGTCAAACTAGCCACAGGCCAACACATAATGCACCACCCAAAATGAAGCACTACACTAGTGCACCCATGGAAGAGATCGAACAACGACGAGCCGATTAGCTACCTGAGGGTGGTGAGCCGACCGACTAAGGAGGCAGAGCTATCCGATAGGCCATGCATAGCGAACTACGACAACTATCGCTGTAGTCGATTTCTCGTGTGTGCCTAGTCTGAACTCGCGATGGCGCATGCGAAGGATTGCTAAAATACGGTAGGATTGCGGTGGAGATATATCATAGGGCGGTGGAGGAAGTATTTGGAAGGAGAGGGAAGATGTTTCGATCCAAAAATTTTGGATTAGAGAGGAGATAAAGTGGGAAAGAATTTAGTGAATGAAATTTTTGGTTTTGTTCTATAACTCAAAATGTAACCTCTAGATGGTTGGAAACTTGACCTCAACCCTCAGGGAACTATTTTTGGGAGTGTTTCAAGACGTTTGCTAAGGAGAAGACCTCTACAAAGGACTAGAGCCACACAACGATGGCTTGAAGTAGGAGTCTTTAAATAGAAAAAAAATTATAATTGAAAAATGAATTCAAGAATTTGTAAATCCTATTTTTTTAGTTCTTAATTGAAAATTGATTTTTTTTTCCTTTCAACTTTTGTTGTAACAACCTCCTAGAGTTAAGGATCAAATTATTCTTCTAGAATTTCTTACTTGTGAAGGAAGAATAAATTCAATTTTTGTTCTTTTCTTAACTACATATTATTGAGTAAAAAAATGTTTTCTATTTAATCTAATTAGATTGTTTTCAAGAAAATCCCGAACTATGGTCAATTATTTATTAACTAAATTTATTTAAATTCTAAAAAAATACATAAAATTTTAAAATTAATTTTTAATTTGAGGAATTATAATTTAAGAGATCACACACAAATAGGACAACTTCCTAAAAATTCAGCAAGGCAATAATATATTGATAAAATACTATCAGTATACTAACAAAATACTAGCAGGATATTGCCTGTATATTGTTATGTCTCACATAATAGTAACTAAACTTGCTGGAAATATAAGCACACCATACGATATACTGACAGTACATTGTCAATATACTAACAATATTTTGTCAACACTAATATATGTGGACAATAGATTAGGCTGATGATTTTGGGTGTCAAATTCATATCACATTATCCCCAATTGATATCGATCTAGTTAAGATGGCTAGGGGAGGATTTCCTATAGAATTTAGAAGCTTAGGGTGGGTATCAAACCTAAATAATGTACTCAACATCCAAATCAATAACCTAGTTTCCTAGGTTTATCCCAACACTAGAATCCTAGGACAAATCTATACTAACCCACTACATTTAGCATGGAAATCATCAAGAAAATTTAAAAGACAATGAATTGGATAAAATTAAGCAACAAATAATATAGGATGAGGTAAATGAAAAGAAAACTTTATTTTAATTCACAATAGTAAACGTATTTGCTTCTATTCCAAGTCCTAAACTAGTGTCTTCTACTCCTCCTCCTCATTGGTGGGTTTAGAAACCACAACCTAGGTCTCAAGACCAGCTCCTAGCACCAGGTCTTTCTAGCCTTAGATCCAAGAAGAAGAGAAGAAGAAATGAGGGAAGAAAGAGTGGCAAAGTGAGAGGGAAATAGAGTTATAAAGGAAAGAGAGAAGAGTGGCTAGGAGTTGTTGATGAGATGCCAACTCACTCATCCTAACCCCCAAAAAATTTCTTGCCTTCCAAACAAATCAAATAACTAATGAGTAAAGAGCTAACCTAGTCATCAAGCTGACTAGGTTCACCAGCCTACAGGTAGTATACTGTCTGCTCAGAAAAAACTTGTTTTTGAGGGATTTAGGGTATCCAGTCTATGCGTGGTTCCAAATATGGGTTTAGGTCAATGCCTAGGGTATGTCTAGGAGTCTAGGATAGTCTCCTATATAATTATCTTGCCAAAAATTGAAATCCAAATTATATTACATAAGTCAATCTTAGAATTGTTGATTTCTTTACGAACGATCTATTTGTACGGCTCTCAAACTCTTATAGAAAATCAATAATCAAAATACAAAATACAAAATCCAAAATATTGAATATGAGTACTAGCAATACAAGTACATGATATAGTATCGATACTTGATACGGAATAAATTCAAAGATATAGAATACACATACAATATTTGTATAAATAAAAAAACAAAAATAAAAATAACATTCCTGTAATGTCAAATAAAGATAATATAATATAATACCAAACAAATATGAAATAATGCATGAAATAGTATAAGATATTGGCTATTGGATACTCTTTTGGTTAGACTTACCACCATACATAGAAGAAATTATTATTATTAATTACGTATTATTATTCGGTGCAAATGGCCCCCATCCAACTACCTTCTTATCTACTAAATAACATCACTATTCTTACTCCTCTTCCCACCTACCCTCTCTTTTTTCCAAGAAGTCCAACAAATGTCAACCTCCCCTCTAACCCTCCTCATCTTCATCTTCTGCTTCCTCCCTCTCCTCTCCTTCTCTTAAGAGGGCCCCACAGTCCACGAGCTTCTCCCTAAGTTCGGGCTTCCCGTGGGTCTCGTCCTAGACGTAGTCGAGTCCTACTCCCTCTCCTCCAACAGAGAATTCAAGATCCAGCTGAGCTCCCCGTGCTACGTCCACTTTTCCAGCCTGGCCGACTACGGGAAGAGGGTCAAGGGGAGCTCTCCTTCGGGGCCATATCGGACCTAGAAGGGGTCCAGGCCAAGAAGCTCTTCCTCTGGGTCACCGTCACCGACATGGTCGCCCACCCAGACTCGAGCAAGATTGAGTTCCAGTTCGGATTGCTCTCGTAGTTGCTTTCCTACTCCGAGTTCCTAGAGGTAGCCAAGTGTCGATCCAAGTCCTGCCGCAAGGGGAAGGAGACTTTTCTCCATCATCTTCCAGTTTCCGAGGTGGTTTACTTTCCTTTCCTTTCCTTCCTTTTGAAAAGATCTTCCAGTGCCTTTTGGAAGACTTCAACTACCTTTATGCATCCTCGTTGTTTTTGACACCTGTGGGGTTGGGGGTCAGTACATTACTATGCACTGGTGAGTAGGACTAACCTACTCGCATAAACCAACACTAAAACTATGTGAAGCATACAATTATATTAAGTGACCTTGCTATTTAGAACTAGAATTAATTGATAGCTCTTATTGATAACATAAAGTAAAACATGAAACTTGTAATCATATCACTTATCAATGATTTTTTTTACCACAACGATGTGCCCATCGCTACATAAAAAAGAGATGAATACTTACCGCCCTTGCAAAAGACATACATTTTTATGGAAGCTGTCTATATGAGATCATTGGTGAATCTGACACCATGAAGGACTATTACAAGGTAGTGTGATGCACCCTTCTAGTCTGGGTTACAAGCCCTACTAAAGGTCCCACAATACATCATACTTGAAGCAAGTTCTACATAATTTTCCCTAGGTCGATTCGGTTCCAGTACATCAGATACCATTTCGAGAAAGCCAAACCTTGTGCATAAGTTGTCTATAAATATACAAATACGTGAACAGTTTAACTATAAAACATAATTATAGTATAGGAACTAAAATAACCAATATAAATATCTACTTGTACATCAGTTTATTCTCTCTATTTTGATGTTCCATTTGGCAACCCATTGGTCCTAAATATTCTATGGCACCATACCACAACCAGCATTTATGGTTAACAATAGTTTTGTGGTACAGTACCACAATTGTCCACTTCTTATATGAAGCTCTTGCTACATAAAACTTGTGTATATATGCACTCAACACTTACAGTCATTCAGTGTTCCATTCTTAGTGTTACATAATATGCATATGGATTTATCAGTTATATCTGTCAGGCATTATCGATCTAAGAACTTTGCAAGGATATGAGAAATTCTTATTAAGGTGTGGAGGAGTAGAAAAGGTTCAGTACCACCCACCAAGTAGAGAATTCACCGAGAGAAGAAAAACCACTTCGTAACGATCAAGCCTTAGTTACTCGTCCTCCTACAATAGTACCAACATCAAACAATATCTTTCTTCTATCATTCCTCTCTCTGAATTCTCAAAAAATTAATGCAGAAATCAATGATAGTACCAACAGAAACAATAATCGATAACGACATGAAAGTGCATTCATCAAAACCAAGTATTGAAAAAGTCCAAAGAAAACTACAATAAAAGGTATAGGAAAAGACTCTTATATAGAGCTATTTTGCCAAGACACAATTTACTGTATTTAGTACTCATTCCAATAGAAGTCAATCCATAAATTGGAAAGGTTCTCAATGCATTTGTCCAGATTAATTAGATACCAAAAGGTTTTCCCAACCCTCAGTTCTGATTGAGTCAAACTAGCCACAAGCCTACACAGTGCACCGCCTGGAAAGAGGCACTACATTAGGTGCACCCACGGAAGAGATCGAAGGACGATGAGCCGTTTAGCAAGGTTGTCACTAGAGGGTGGTGAGCCGACCGACTAAGGAGGCAGAGCTCTCTGACAGGCCATGCGTAGCAAACCACGACAACAACTGCAGTCGATGTCTCATATGTGCCCGGTCTGAACTAAACTCGCAGTGGTGCACGATGGAGGATCGCTGAATTACAGTAGGATCGCGGTGGAGATCATGGGGTGGTGAAGGAAGTATCTAGAAGGAGTGGGAAAATGTTTCGATCCAAAAAATTTAGATTAAAGAGGAGATCAAGCGGAAAAGAATTTAGCGAAAGAAATTTTGGACTTGTTCTTTTAAGAACAGTAGGAATCATTACATAGAAGAAAAAATAAATCATAATTTCAAAATAAATTTGAGAATTTGTAAATCCTATTTTTTTTAATTCTCAATTGAAAATTGATTTTTTCTCTCTATCAATTTTTGTTGTAATAATCTCCTAGATTTTAGGATCTAATTATTCTTCTAGAATTTCTTACTTAGGATGAAAGCAAACATTTTAATTTTGTTTGTTTTCTTTTTCTCTTTCTTAATTACTTGTTATGGAGTAAAGAGATTTTTTATTTTATTTAATTAGATTATTTTTGAGAAAATTCTCGAACTATGGTTAATTATTTATTAACTAAATTTATTTAAATTCTAAAAAATTATACAAATTTTTAAAATTGATTTTTAATTTAAGGAATTAAATTTTAAGAGGTCACATACAAAACCATGATCAATTCCTAAAAATTCAGCAAGGCAATAATATACTAACAATATATTGTTAGTATACTGGCAATATACTCGTAGTATATTGCTAGTATAATGTTCTGTCTTACATAATAGTAATTGAACTTAATGGAAAAATAAGCATACTATGCAATATACTGATAGTATACTAACAATATTCTGTCACTATATTGTCTGCATTGATACTGTGTGGATAACAACTCAGGCTGATGGTTTTGGGCGTTAAAATTCATATCATATTATCCCCAATTGACGTCTAACCAGTTAGGGTGGCTAGGGAAGGATTTTCTACATAACTTAGATGCTTAGGGTGGGTATCAAACCCAAATAATGCACTCAATATCTAAACTAATAACCTAGTATCCTGGGATTTATCCCAACACTAGAATCCTAGGTCAAATTTGTACTAACCCACCACATTTAGCATGGAAATCATCAAGAATTTTTAAGGAAATTGAATGAATTGGATAAATCTAAGCAACACATAATATAGAACGAACTAAAAGCAAGCAAAAACTTCAATTTTATTCACAATGGAAATGTGTACTTGCCTCTATTCCAAGTCATAAGCTAAGTCTTCTACTCCTCCCCCTTGGTAGGTTTAGAAACCACAACTCCTAGCCCTAGGTCTTCCTATGGGCTAAGCGTGGATACTACTATAGGTCTAGGGCAATGTCCATGGTATGTCTAGGGGTCTAGGGTAGTCTCCTATATAATTATCATGCCAAAAATTGAATCCAAATTAGGTTACATAAGCCACTTAATTTGTTTTAGAACTGTCGATTGTCTTACGGGCGATCTGTTCGTACAATCCGGGTAATACAATTATGAAAGTGGTGTTTCGTGGGGAGAATTATAAGGAATGGTCGAGATCTATTCGGCTTTCTCTACGGGCTCGACGAAAATTTGGATTTGTTGATGGGTCTATCAATAAACCTTCGGAGAATGATCAATTGTAAGATTGGTATTGCGTCTAATCGATGCTTGTGTAGTGGATTTATATACTACAAATGCTTTGGTGAAGAAGACAATACAATACTTTGAGGAGGCAAAACCACTGTAGGATTCGCTCAATGTCCGATTTTGCGGACATGCGGGTGGGGTGGATGTGGACGGGGTACGAAAGTGCATTTGGTGGTGGCAGGATGTCGTTTTATTGCTGCACAGCCACGAATGGCAGATGATGGTGCAGGCGGCGACGGTATGTCGGGATTGACTCCGGACTAATGGCAACAACTTATTTTTATGCTTGGTAATTCTTCGGCCAAATCTCTGGAGGATCGTATGGTGGGTAAGTCCATTGCACCTTGGATTATTGATACAGGCACTTCGAATCATGTTACAGAGAATTTAGATTTATTGTCGGGGGTGACGACAATGAAGGAGTGTCCGGTTGGACTCCCGGACAGACGGACTGCGGTTGCCTCATGTTGCGGGCGTGTTGCTCTTGCATCAGGCGCGGTTCTCACGAATGTTCTATTCGTACCTTAATTATATTATAATTTGATTTCTGTGGCCCATCTTATTGATGATATAAATTATGTTGTATAATTCACTAAAAATTTGTACGTGATACAGGATCCCAGTTTGAGGACCCTGATTGGCGTCGGTGAACGGCAAGACAGACTCTACTACTTTCGTATTATACCGAAGACTCAACCCTTGGCAGTGACTAGGATGACTTCTCTAGACATTTGGCATCATCGACTTGGGCATCCTTCTGATAAAGTAGTAAAGTCACTTCATATTTTTAGTAGCTCTAGTAGTTCAGTGAATAAGGCATGTGAAGTTTGCCATCAGGCAAAGCAAACTCAAGGTATCTTTCCTATCAGTAACTCTCGGGCTGTTAAATTTTTGATTTGATACATTGTGATCTTTGGGGGCCGTATCCTACGCCTTCCTCATGTGGAGCTCGATATTTTTTGACGATTGTGGATGATTTTTCTCGTGCTGTTTGGTTATTTTTGTTGATTGATAAGACTAAAGTATACAAGATGTTCTCGTCATTTTTTTATGATTGAGCGACAATTTAATTCCAAAGTTCGCATTGTGCAAAGTGATAATGGTACTTAGTTTAATTTTCTACGCGACTACTTTACACAGAATGGTATTTTATTTTAGACATCTTGTGTAGGTACACCTTAGCAGAATGGGAGGGTCGAACGAAAATATAGACATATTTTGAATGTGGCACGTGCTTTACGTTTTTAGAAAAAATTGCCAATTTCTTTTTGGGGTGAGTGTATTTTGGTGGCTGGTTATTTGATCATCGAACTCCTGAGCCTTCTTGGTTTTAAAACCCCCTATGAAATATTACTTGGTGCTCCTCCTTCTATGATGAATTACGTATTTTTGGTTATATTTGTTTTGCCCACAACCAAAAAGCTAAGATGGATAAGTTTGCTCCTCGCAGTAGAAAGTATATTTTTGTAGGATACCCCCATGGCAAGAAGGGTTAAAAATTGTATAATCTAGCTACTGGTAATTTTTTTGTCTCTCGAGATGTTAAATTTTATGAGAATGAGTTTTCCTATTCTGTTGAAGATTATCATGGTGATATGGCTCCTCCTGACCTGGTGCCCATTGTTTTGGGCAATGATGCTTTGGGGTTTGATCTATCTCGTATGGATGGGATGACCGTCGTGGAGGCTGAGGCCGCCGTGGAGGACAGCGCGGCTGAGGCCGAGGACGCCATGGAAGATGCGATAATGGAGGCCACTGTAAAATCCCTAATTTTAAAAACCGTATTAATTATTTAATTAGTTATTTAATTTATTTATAGTATTTATTAGTTAATTAGAAGATATAGAAATTATTGAATTTTATTTCTAGGTAATTATGCATTTAGAGATTTATGGGGCAACTATTATTTTACCTTAATTTATTTCATGTAGGAGACCTTGTAGACGATTGATAGATTAATTATATGTACTAATATAATTTTTTGGATTTTGTGTGTATATATATATATATATATATATATATATATATATATATATATATATATATATACAAGTAATTAATTTAAAGAATAAAAGAATAGAAAACAAAAAGAATGAAAAGAAAGAAAGAAAAAGGAAAAGAAAATTTAATCAAAACAACCTAAATCCTAACCCACAGTAGCTAAAACCCAAAGACCTAAACCCTTAATAACCTAACCCATACCCGCCTAAACACTACCCATAACCCGGCCCGCTAAGAGAATAACCCACAGCAGCAGTAGCGGCATAACCCCCCCCCCCCCCCCGCGCGGATGCAACCCCCCTTCTCATCTTCACCTATATATATATATATATATATATATATATATATATATATATATATATATATATATATATAATTCTTATAAACCCTAACCCTAAACCCTTACCATCTCCATACCCCGAGCCGTCGCCGACCACCTGGACCCGCCGCAGCCGCCGCAGCCGCCCACCGCTCGTCGCCGTTCGCGAGATCGCGCGCACTGCAGAAATTCACAACAGCGAAGCCCTGTTCACGCGTTAATTTCTGCTCCATCTCGCAACCAAATTTGACCCCGTCTTCACATGTATGTTCACGACCTATCCCTCTTCCAAATCTGTGTTTTAGTTTTCTTCGATCAGCGCGTAACCCTAGGCAAAAATCGAGACCAAGTTGGAGAAAAACGACAACTTTAATTGCAGAAAAACTACTGTAACCACCATTCTTTAAGGACTCGTATCTCCCACCATAGAGATCCAAACTTAGATTTTCTTTTTGCTATGTGAAGACCATGTATCGATATTATTTTCTGTCAATTATATTATTTTATTTTATGTTGTATGCAGAATTATATTGGGTTAAAAATCACTAAAAACCTATTTTTGAAACTCTAGAATTTGTGATACGGAGCGCGTTCCGCCAAACGGGACCACCCCGTCACGTACCAATTGTACCGAAAGGCGCGTATGGTATGTCCAGATGTGTGGGCTTTCACGAAAACTAATTCGGAGGCGTGTGCGCGTCGAAATCAGCCCGTATCCGCAAAAGTCCCCACATCGTGACTTTTGCAAAACCCTGCACCATTTAGTGTACGCTCGTTGGAATACGACAAAACTTGTGCCACTGGACTCGGGGTATCGCGCTGGTCCTGTGACCCAAATTTTAGGTGATTCCGAGACAGTTGACCAAGCCGTCTATTTGCGGGCCCCACGGTTGACTTTTTGGGCAAAATTGTGTTTGGCTCTCCGGAATCCAAAATTGAACATACCCTTGAGTTCGTACTGACATTTAGAGTTTTTTTGACCTATAATTTGTCCTATTTAGAGACCTTTACCCTTGGCACATTTTTTGGTGCAAAGTGGGCCACATGTGGACCCCGCTTTGACCCAAAATTATCGTTTTGCCCCTATGTCCAAATTAGACGAAAGGATAGTATTTTTTAGCTATCTCGCTGATTCCGGGAATGTTGGTGATGTCTATTTCAGCATCCGGAGACGTTTATTCGGAGGCCTTAGTTTCTGATCCCGTGTCCTTGACATCTAGACGCTTACTCTATACAGATTGCTTGTCAGGCTAGTATACCTTGCCATTGTACTGTGATTACATTCCATATGTTGCATGTATCTTATTTCTGTTCATTTAGTCCATATATTTTAACTGCTATATAAACTGCGCATCCAAGGAAACTTGGGTGTAACGACGGTGACGTCGTATTCTGTTTTTATTATGTATATGCATGGACCTACTTTATGAGACCACCCCATTATCATGAGGCATTTTTATGTTTCATTGGCCATGACACTGTTCTTACACGAGTGTGAGTCACATATAGGACACGGACTTGCGTACTCGGCTGGCCACTGGTACGTATAGGTCGTGCGACGGATAGGGATAACTGCTGATATAAACTTTGCGTACTCGGCTGGCCACTGGCAGTTATTTAGAGGTATCATCGTGTCATGGATGTGACATGCTTAGAGCATGGGGTGGAGAGAACAACAAGTATGGCGTTTGGGCTCATTTGCACTTTTCTTGTGTAACCCGTACGCTTCACCGGAGATGCGCGGTCATGATGACCACTATATATTATATATTATCAGGCGACCTCTGCCGTTCAAAAGACAACATGCTTTGTAGGCCCCTGAATCTCCAAGAGAATCATGCCAATCCCATTTTAGCCAGATAGCCCACTTGTTAGAAAGTTGTTCTCAAACTGCATTCCCATAGATGGTTAGACGACCCGTTGGATGTTTATTTTCAGTACTTTATTGGCATGCTTTTATGTATCTTGTTATGTCCCTCTTAGGACCTGGTCCCTTTCTAGATATAGACGGGCAAGAGTATCCATAAGAGTACGGACTTGGACCTGACGCTTCTTATCAGACTGAGGAGGTCTTATCTTCAGAGTATCTTTGATTCATCGCAACTGATGGATATTCTAGTTGCTATTTCTTTGTGGACATTTATCTTATATTAGAGTTTAATCTCTTCTCTCTTTTAGTAGTTTTAGTATAGTCGATTTGTAGTGGACTTGTTTCCATCCGACTATCATACTTTGATACTTCATCGTTGAGATTCAGTTATTTATTTTCTATTTATTTATTTGTGCTGTGGATGAGATATAGATTGCGTGTGACTTGTTGACAGTATATTACCACTGGTGGATTGAATATTCATGTACAACGTACGTGTGTGTATGGTTTCCATATATTGGAGTTCGTATACATACGGCTGGCGTGTTATGTATTCCTAGTCCTACGTATTTTAGGACTGGGGCGTGACAACCACTGTGACGGAGGCAGCCATGGCGGCTACTACAACAGAGGATGAGGCGGCGGTAGTGGTGTCGAATGGTGAGGGTGCACTGGGGTGTGACATGCGTACCAAAATTTTGTCTGTGAAGCTACGTGACTTTGTTACAAATACAATACAAAAGTTGTCTCATAGTTCTCCCTCCTAACGTTCCACTACATCTAATCACTCCTCAGGTACTCCTTACCCTATAGCACATTTTTTGAATTGTGACCAAATTTCTCTGGGACACATAAATTTTCTTGCAACTGTAACTGCAGGTACATAACCGACCTCCTTTAAAGAGGCGGTTAAAGATGTAGGGTGGCGAGAAGCTATGCAGAAGGAGATACGGGCATTGGAGGATAGTGGTACCTGGACCATGGATATGCTTCTGCCTGGAAAACATACTCTGGGGAGCCGATAGGTGTACAAGATAAAGTATAACTCCGATGGGAGTGTTGAGTGGCTTAAAGTCCGTTTTGTAGTTTTTGGAAATTATCAGGTTGAAGAGATTAATTACACTAATACTTTTGTTCCTGTTGCAAAAATGGTTACTGTTCGTGCCTTTCTAGCTGTAGCCGCAACAAAGAATTGGAAACTACATCAGATAGATGTTCACAAAGCCTTCCTACATGGAGACCTTACCGAAGAAGTGTATATGAAACTACCACCTGGTTTTCAAACCAAACACCCTGGTCAGGTATGTCGGTTTCGAAAATCTCTTTATGGGCTTAAACATGTGCCTCGTTGTTGGTTTGCAAAGTTGGCATCTTCTTTGCGGGAGTACAAATTTTGCCAATTGTACTCTGACTATTCATTTTTTACTTTTCATAAGGGCGATGTTCAGATAAATGTTCTTGTGTATGTTGACAATTTGATTCTCTCTGGTAATAATTTTGCTGCTCTTATTGCCTTTAAGAATTATTTGACTACATGCTTTCACATGAAGAACCTTGGGGCGTTGAAGTTTATTCTTAGTGTTGAGGTAGCTCGAAGTGCGGAAGATATTTTTCTGTGTCAACGAAAATATACACTTGACATTATCTCTGAGACAGGATTGTTGGGGGCGAAGCCCGCAAACTTTTCCATGGAACAACATCATCAACTGACACGCTCTACAAGTCCACTTTTGTTTGATGGGGAAGCATATCGATGGCTTGTGGGACGGCTGATTTATCTTTCTACTCGGCCGAATTTGGCTTATGTTGTTCACATCTTGTCGCAGTTTATGCATGAGCCCCGGCGTGATCATTGGGATACGGCTTTGAGGGTTGTTAGATATCTGAAGGGTTATCTCGGTCAAGGCATTCTTCTTCGCTCTGACTGTGATTTGCGGCTCCGGGGGTGGTGTGATTCTGATTGGGCGAGTTGTCCCATCATACGACGCTCTTTGTCTGGTTGGTTGGTTTTTCTTGGTGATTCGTCCATCTCTTGGAAGACGAAGAAACAGGTGACGGTGTCCCGTTCTTCGGCCGAAGCGGAGTACCGTGCGACGGCGGCGGTTACGTGTGAGCTTAAGTGGCTAAAGGGGTTGCTTGGCAGTTTGGGAGTGCAACATTCGTGTGCTATGTATTTGTTTTGTGATAGTCAATTTGCTTTACATCTTGCGCAGAACCCAGTTTTCTATGAGCGCACAAAACACATTGAGGTGGATTGCCATTTTTTGAGGGATGATGTTCTTTCTGGAGTTATTCGCCAATCTCATGTGCCAACGGATGGGCAACTGAATGATGTTTTCACCAAAGTTTGGGCATACAGCACTTTTTCTTTCGCGCAAGTTGGACATTTGTGACTTGCATGCTCCAACTTGAGGAAGGGTATTGGGATTAAATTGTATCATTAAATTGCATTTATGGTGATTAGCTATATACGGTAATTGACTGGCTATATATGGTGATTGGGATATTGGGATTAAATTATATTAAATTATATTTATGGTGATTGACCATGTGACTTAGGTCCTAAGTTGATATATAAATTTATATATATATATATATATATATATATATATATATATATATATATATATAATATCATGATGAATGGAATATTTAAAATATTATCCTGTTTTCACAAACAAAAACAAGATTCGCTTGATATCAAATAAAGATAAAGATAAAATAATATAATATCAAACAAATATAAAATAATGCATGAAATAGTAAGAGATATTGGCCATTGGATACTCCTGTTGTTAGACTTATACCGTACCCAGAAAAAAATATTATTATTTATTACGTATTATTATTGGGTGCAAATGCCCCCATTCAAATACCTTCTTCGCTACTAAATAACATTCCTATTCTTACTCTTCTCACCTCCAATCTTTTTTCCAAGAAGTCCAAGAAATGTCAACCTCCCCCCTAACCCTCCTCTTCTTCTGCTTCCTCCCTCTCCTCTCCTCCTCCTCCGAAGAGACCCCCACAGTCCACGAGCTTCTCCCCAAGTTCGGGCTCCCCGTGGGCCTCGTCCCGGACGCAGTGGAGTCCTACTCCCTGTCCTTCAACGGAGAATTCGAGATCCAGCTGAGCTCCCCGTGCTACGTCCACTTCTCCAGCCTGGCCTACTACGAGAAGAGGATCAAGGGGAGGCTCTCCTACGGGGCCATATCGGACCTGGAAGGGGTCCAGGCCAAGAAGCTCTTCCTCTGGGTCACCGTCACCGGCATGGTCGCCCACCCGGACTCGGAAGAGGTCGAGTTCCAGGTCGGACTGCTCTCGCAGTCACTCCCCTACTCCGAGTTCCTCGAGGTGCCTAAGTGCAGATCCAAGTCCTGCCTCAAGGGGAAGGAGACTCTTCTCCATCATCTTCCTCTTGCCGAGGTGGTTTCCTTTCCTTTCCTTTCCTTCCTTTCCTTTCCTTCCTTTTGATTGTTAATAATTCTCTCTCGCTCGCTCGCTATTGATCAGATTCTTGGTACTAATTTTGTAACATAGATAGGCAATGAAGTTAATTATTTGGGGATGTTTAGTTAGTTAGCAACAAGGCAAAGCCTCATAGTTCTAGTGGCTAAGCAAGTGGAGACATAATGCATCGTGATCTGGCTGGGTTCAAGGTAATCAAAGTCGCAAGGCCCAGTCGAGATCCAAATTATTCATATCGTCCGAGACGCAAGGCACACTTAAGGCACGAGTCTGAGCAAAACTAGGCACAAAAAATAAATAAATAACTAAATTACTAATATAAGAAATAAAACAAATATGTTAAAAATTTAACATAACCATGGGAACTAGCATCAGTAGCGATCAACAAAACCAACAAAAAATTATGTGAAATTTCTGTGAAAGATCAGTAAAAAACAACATTAATCAGTAATCAATAGGAAAATCAGTACAAACGAGCAGTAATCAGTAAAAACAAATAGTGAAATTTCTGTGAGAAAATTAGTTAAAAAACTCAAATCAGTAAAAAAAAAAAAAAGAGAGTAAAAAACTCCAAAAAAAAAGTTCCGAAAAAAAAATCAGTCCCAAAAAATTCAGTAAGAAACAGATATTGAAATTTCTGTGACAAATCAACAACACAAAAAAAAAAAAAAAAATTCAAAATCAGTAAAAATAAATTCTTGTTTGGTTTGGTTTGGTTTCCTTTCCTTTCCTTTCCTTCCTTTTGATTGTTATTAATTCTCTCTCGCTCGCTTGCTATTGATCAGATTCTTGGTACTACTTATTTTAACATAGATAGGCAATGAAGTTAATTATTTGGGGGCCGTTTAGTTAGTTAGCAACAAGTCAAAGCCTGACTAGCAGGTGGAGACATAACGCATCGTGACCTAGCTGGGGTTCGATCCCACGGGGAAGCAAATTATTTCCTTTTAATTAATGGTAACAAGTCCAATAAGAGAAAATGGAATATAAATTTTTCTTGGACTTGCCACCAGTACCCTTTGGACAGGCACAACCGAAGCTAATTACGAGAAGAGACCAAAGGAAGGAATGAAAAGAAGAAGAGACGAGTGTTTGCCATGGTTCTAAGTTTGGGAAAACTTTCATTTAATAACAAACAAAAAAGTACAAAGAAATCCTAAACAGAAAATCTAAGTACAATATTTTTTATCTGGGTAATGTGACGATGGAGATCGAGTATTGCAGCGACTCTTTTACTCCGTTTACGGTCCGATGAGGGAATGATGATGCTCTATTTTCTCTTATCTCTTCCTTGAGCTTGTGTGTACGTACGCAGCTCGTCTGGAAGGGTATGGTCTCTGAAGCAGAAAAAATCAGCCCGTGGAACGTCCAAGTTGCTCCTATTTATAGCCATCATGTTGGTGGGTTAAAGGTGCCGCATATGCTTCTGTTTGGTGGCCGTAGGGGACTCTTTCAACAGAATGCGGTTGCAACTGTAGGCGCATATGATGGACAGGTTGTCACGTGTTCTTCATCCTTAACATAATGTAGTTGGGTCCAGGCCGAGCTGCCACGTGGACGTTTGTTGGGATTTGCTGTTGCTGAGTATCTAGGCGGTTCTCGTCTTTTGTTTGCGTGACTTGGTCAGCTTGATACGTGGTCCGCATTTAGTCGGAGAGAATCACGTCAGTCGCAACAGAAAGATTTTATCTCAGGGAATCCTGCCACGTTGGACGAATAGAGTCTGGTACGTATGGAGTCTAGCACACATATGGACAGAGACGCATGAAACGCATGTAGTCTAGAACGCATGGGGCCAGAGACGCATGGAACGCATGAAATCTGGGACGCATGGGGCCAGAGACGCATGGAACGCATGGAGTCTGGAACGCATGGGACCAAAGACGCATGCAACGCATGGAGTCTGGAACGCATGGGGCCAGAGAGGCATGGACCGCATGGAGTCTGGGATGCATGTGGCCTCGTACACGTGGTGCTGCACCGAGGGTCAGTACTTCGAAAAGTACTTCGAAAAGTACCGGTGAGGACGAGCTAACCCAACTTAACCAAAATCTACAACGAGTTCATATGAGCATGCAACATTTATTTTCATGTGATCTATCTACCTTGGCTTAGATAAATTCTTCGCATAAGATAGAGTAAAATAACATAACCAAATGTGCCACCGCTCGGTGACTTTACCTGTACCGTCTGAGCCACCTGTACAAAACTTACCATGACCTTCCCTGCCACGAAGACATAGTTAGTCTGCACAGTTTAAATATACATAACAATCACTTGGTTGGACTTGGGATGGGTCGGCTGCTATTCCGCCTCGGGTAGCTAGCCCTTAGCGGACGCACGGACCCATCCAAATGCTAGGACTACACTAGCAAATTGTTCTACCCGGGGCGAAGCGGTCCCGGTGCCCCGGCGACCGTTCGTAGAACGATATCCCTTGTATACAAGTTGTCCAAAACCATACCACCGCAACCAACTAAGTTATCACATGAAACACATATCCAAGCAAATACAAGCAAGCGAACATAGTGTAGTTTTTCATAGTCTATGCTACTTGTGTAAGGATCACATTTTCCTTCCCATTTTGCACCATACCATGAATAGTTATAGATAAATGAATCTAACTACAACTTAACATAGAAATGGTTATGATATATGACGGGCATGCACGTTATAGTGTGATCGTTCAGAACAATTTCCATATGACAAGCATTATTGGTGTTTCAAGCCTACTTCTTTTCTATTTTGACTCAGTCATATGTGTTTTAGTATCATTTGATCGGGATGAACAATGAGTCAATCTATTTAGAATGCAGACTTGGAAGAAGGGAGCTAATCGAAATAAAGCCACTCACAAGTTAGGGAAGTAGGAGAGAAAGGAAGACCTTTAAGACTCCGCACGAGCGTCGTCTACCCGATCACCTGTACGCACCAACAGATGATCAATATCCCCTGCTTCGGTCTCCGAGGTTCGATATGAAATTGCGAGATCCTAAGAACGAAAACAATGAAATCCATCGAAACCGTTCAAGAAAACGTAAGTCATAAAACCAACAAAAAGCAACCAAGCGGAACGAAAACGGGCAAGAAACCAATGCAACGGAAATGCCCCTCTCGACTCTGCCGCCGAGTCCATCCTTGAGGCACGATCCGTTGAATATGGGACCTGATTCCGAAACCAATCCATAACGAGGAAAGGATCTTGATTCAATCTGTCCCGTTCGGACGGTCTTAAGTGTTTCTTGGCCGCGCTCCCCGAATAGGGGGAACGGGACATTACAGGCGTCAGGTCGCGTGGACGCGTGATGTGCGTTCGCTGCGGCAGGGAAAGAGACGGGGAGTGTACGCTTCGCAGTTGGGTGAGGCGCAACGGCCTTTGCAACCCATGTCCTGCGGGTCTTCAAGTGCTGAGCCATTTTCCTGTCAGACGAGGCTGCAGCATGAGAGGCGTCAGCTCGCGTGGACGCATGATGTGCGTTTCCTGCGGCAGAGAGAGACGGGGAGCACATGCTCCGCAGTTGGGTGAGACACAACGGCCTTTGCAACCCATGTCTTGCGGGTCTTTTTAGGCTTTGCCAGCCTTGGAGAAGCGTCGCCCTCATAGAGCATTTTCTCATAGGCTTGCTGGTCGAAGCGTACAACCAGCATCCTCTGGATCGAACCCAGCTTCGACGTGTCGGACTGTGTCACGACCTTCTCATCAGAGGAGAAGGAAGTCCCCAGCAGAGTCGCCACCTTGTTTGCCATGGTTGTAAGTTTGAAAAAACTTTCATTTAATAACAAACAAAAAAGTACAAAGAAATTCTAGACAAAATCTAAATACAATATTTTTTATCTGGGTAATGTGACGATGAAGATCGAGTACTGCAACGACTCTTTTACTGTCCGACGAGGGAATGAGGATGCTCTCTTCTCTCCTCTCTCCCTTGAGCTTGTGTGCATGTACGTAGCTCGTTAGCTCGTTTGGAAGGGTATGGTCTCTGAAGCAGAAAAAAACCAGCCCGTGGAACATCCAAGTTGCTCCTATTTATAACCATCATGTTGGTGGGCTATAGGTGCCGCATATGCTTCTGTTTGGTGGCCGCAGATGACTCCTTCAACAGAATGTGGTTGCAACTGTAGGCGCATATGATGGGCATGTTGCCACGTGTTCTTCATCCTTAACAGGATGTAGTTAGGTCCAGGCCGAGCTGCCACGTGGACGTTTGTTGGAATTTGATGTTGCTGAGGATCTGGACGGTTCTCGCCTTTTGTTTGCGTGACTTGGTCAGCTTGACACGTGACCCACATTTAGTCGGAGAGAATCACGTCAGTCGCAACAGAAAGATTTTGTCTAAGGAAACCCTGTCATGTTGGACGCATGGGGTCTGGGACGTATGGATTCTGAAACACATAGGGCCAGAGACGCTTGGAACGCAAGGAGTCTGGAACGCATGGGGCCAAAGACGCATGGAACTCATGGAGTCTGGGACGCATGGGGCCAGAGACGCATGGAACACATAGAGTCTGGAACGCATGGGGCCAGAGACGCATGGAACGTAAATCTGGGACCCATGTTGTAGTGCCTCAAATCCCGATCCGACCGGGACGAGCACTATGTAATTGGGCTTGTGGCTAGTCCGTCTGAGTCATAACTTAGATCTCGGCATCTTCTTGCCACGGACGAAATGCGATGATCCTTTCCAACTCATGGAAAGGCCTCTATTGAAACGAGTCCAATAGTTTTCGTGTTTTGGTTGCTTGGTTTTCTTGATTGCTGCTTTGGGATTTTGATTTGGTGTTGCTTTCGATTTGCTTGGTTTTCGCTGCTGGTTTTATCGTTTGGAGCTTGGATTTTGGGTAGTTCGGCAAGGAAGGATAGGCAAGAATTCTAACTCGGTGCTCGTGCTATTTCAGGTCCGCGTAACTGACGTTTGATCGTCGCTAGCGGGATTCCTTGTTTCAGCCTCTTTCCCTTAACCAGTGAGTGGTTTGGTCCCTTCTTTCCTACTTCTTCACGCCAACATCTCTAAGTTTCAAACGTTCACTCGATGATGTCCGGTTGGACGCCTAGGAAATCCTTAGCCAAAAGGCATGCCAGCCACTAAGAAAGGAACATGAGAATTGTAGACTATTTTTCATTATATGCTTGCACACATTATAAACTTGGGTATAAAGAAAGGAAAGTTGGTCGTTGGTGGCGGTCTGGTGCCTCGGATAGAGTTTGGACCCATGGGGTACCAAAATCGGAACACTGCTTGAGAAAATATGAACTGTTGCATGAGATATATATGTTGCTGCTTTACTTCTGTTTATTTCGATGCATTGTATGAGATATGAATTATTCATGCATTTGCATGGTCTGGGACAACTTGTGCACAAGGTTTGGCATTTCCTCGAAACGGTTTTCCGGGGCACTGGAACCGTATCGATCCGGAGGGAAATATTCGATTCGTGCTAGTCACGATGCTTAGCGGGACCTCCAGCAGGGCTTGCTACCCGGGCTGATAGGGCGCGCTGCTAATGCTTGGAAATATGTCCCTAAGGTGTCGATCACACCAATGACCGCAAAGAATGGAACACATGCTAATTATTGTTTTGTGCAGATGGTAAGTATACTTGTGTTTCGTTGCAGGGAAGGCGTGCATCGATTGAGTAAGCAATCGGTGTACTGGTTGGATTCGATGCTATTTTTATTCCTATCAAAACATGCAACTTATATGAATTGATTTCACTTGCTTCCTTATAGAAGATATCTTAATGCATGCTCGCCCCTAAAAAGCTAGTGTCGATTTAGTCGAGTGGGTTCATCCCGCTCACCAGTACAAGTTGAGTACTGACCCACATTGTGGGCAACTATTTCAGGCAATCAGAAGGTGCAACGCTAGTGCATAGCGATGAGGCGTTAGGAGCACCTCTATTTTGAAGTATAGCTGGAGTCAGTTCATTTTGGAGGCATGGACTTCAATCTATACAAGGGCGTAATGTACAAACGATGTGGACTATCTGACGGAGCGCGCCCTGCATTTTGAGTTATCTTTTGTAATGCAATTCAATAGCCGAGAAGGCGCATCAATGTAAGCTCTATGTAAATTACTCTGAATTATCAATGAAAAAGCATGTTTCTTCCGCACTTGTGTTTAAATCTCCGTGAATGTGTTTTATAAATTGTGTTTCAAAATGGGTTCCTAAAAACTGCAAGTTCTTGCCTTGTGCGAGCGCAACCCCAGGCTCGCACGGCATCACGCCCCAGCGAGGACGAATCGGTTCCGTAAAGGATCCGGCGAGGACGAATGACCCTTTCGGGATCGGGGCGTGACATATTGGTATCAGAGCACGGCTGTACTTCCTTGGGATTTCAAAAAGATAATAAAGGAGTTTGATGCGCCTCTCAATTGAGTTGCGTTCGGCGTCCGCTGCATGAGATGAGTCGCCTATACAATGAGCCCATAGATATAAAATCTATCGATTTTGGAGTGTTAACATGCTACTCTCTTTTGTAGCAATGGCTAAGAAAAACACTGCCGCTGCAAGCAGTGCTCAGTCTATCCAGAGCGATCCGACAAGTTTTGGAGAATCCGGAGGAGCGGGTTCAAACGGGATGTCTGAACGGCTTATGCACCTCATGGAGGCGCAGCAACAACAAGCTGTTGCGCAGCAGGCAAATATTTAGACCCAGTTTGCTGCTCAACAAAAGCAGATGGATACTATGATGCAACTGATTGCATCATTGGTACCCAGCAACGGAGGAGCTACAGTGACGCCGCCGGCTGTGGCGGTAGAGGATGAGTCAGAAGAAACTCAGCCTCCAGCTAGGAACACCTGCCGTGCAGCAGAGTTCACAAAAATGCATCCACCCACGTTCAACGGACGAGCGGAACCGGACGTGGTAATGGGATGGATTGCTAAGCTGGAGGGACTCTTCAATCTGGTTGGCATCCGGGGATCCAAACGAGTTGTCTGTGCATCGGTTCAACTGGAACTGCGTGCGCATGATTGGTGGGAGGCAACTAAGCAAGGGATTTACGATGCCAATCCCAACTGCAAAATCACTTGGAAAATGTTCAAATCTGCCTTCATTGAACAATATATTCCTCGAGCCGTGCGTCAACAGAAGGAAAACGACTTCAGCAATCTGGTGCAAGGAAGTTTGTCTGTTGACGATTACGACTCAGTGTTTGCTAAACTGGCAAAGTTTGCAGTTTGCTGGACACTTCCTGCCTAACCAGCAGGCGTGGTGCTATCGTTTTCAGAAAGGTTTGAATGACGAGTTGCGTAGGGACGTCATCAACCAGAGGTGCCAAACATACAGGGAATGCTACGAAGTAGCCCTGAATAGCGAGCGGATCTTTGGGCGCAATCCCCCAAAGGTAGATGTACAAACCCCCCGTACCAACAACAGCAAACGACCTCTGGAAACTGGAGGGTCTGGAGCACAAAAACGTCCGCACACATCGGAAAATAGGGGTCCATCCTAAGCACCGTACTGCCATAGGTGCGGCAGATTAGGGCATCGAATGAATGAATGCCGAGCTAGAGGGTGTTTTAAATGTGGTCGTCTGGACCACAAACATTTTCAATGTCGTAAGGGCAAACCAAATCAGAACAACGGGAATCGGAACAATGGGATTCAGAACAGGGGGCCTCCAGCAAGTGATGCCAATGCTGTGCCAGTGAACCCGCAACGTCAAGGTGCTCAAGGCCGAGTCTATGCATTAACTCGGGATGATGCATTTGTCTCTGAAACGGTCGTGACAGGTACATTACTTTTCAGAGAATTGCCCGCTAGAGTCTTATTCGATTCAGGTGCTACGTATAGTTTCATATCTGCTGATTTTAGTGTTGAGCATAAATTAGCTTCTACTCCCTTAACTATGAACCTTTGCGTAAGCACACCTTCGGGAGTCGATATGCCCGCCCATGCGATCTGTAGGGATAGTTATATTTGCATCGGAGGAAGGAAGCTTTCCTTAGATGTCATTGTACTAGACATTAAGGATTACGATATTATTCTCGGGATGGATTGGTTGGGTGCTTGCCATGCAACAATCGAGTGGGCGGAGAAGCGAGTCGTATTTCGTCTACCCGGCGAGGCAGACTTCTACTATTCGTGCAGCGCTGCACCGAAGACGGCAATGGTGATATCAGCAATTTCGGCTAGGCGTATGTTGCATTCGGGTTGTGAAGGGTACTTAGCTTCTGTTCGAGACAGCCGGCAGGAAAGTGCAAATGCAGCTCAGGCTGATGTCATAGCAGATTTCCTCGACGTGTTCCCGGACGAGCTGCCTAGAATGCCTCCTGATCGTGAGATCGAATTCAGCATCGACACATTTCCGGATTCGCGACCGATATCAAAGGCACCTTATCGAGTGGCCCCAGCAGAGCTGAAAGAACTTAAGGTTCAGTTACAAGATCTGTTGGACCGAGGATACATTCGTCCAAACGTTTCTCCGTGGGGTGCTCCGGTGCTGTTCGTGAAGAAGAAAGATGGATCTATGCGGCTGTGTATTGACTACCGAGAATTAAATAAGGCGACCGTTCGGAATCAGTACCCATTGCCAAGGATAGATGACTTGTTCGATCAACTCCAAGGTGCAACAGTTTTCTCTAAAGTTGATCTCAGGTCAGGGTATCACCAGTTGAAAATCAAACCAGAAGATATTCAAAAATCTGCGTTCAGGACCCGTTACGGACACTATGAGTTCCTCGTGATGTCGTTCGGCTTGACGAACGCCCCTGCAGCTTTCATGGATCTGATGAACCGCATGTTTCGGCCGTACGTAGACAAGTTTGTCGTCGTGTTCATCGACGACATTCTGATATATTCCAAGAACGAGGCGGAACACAAGGAACACCTGAAGATCGTGCTGCAGACATTACGAGAGCATAAGTTGTTCGCTAAGCTCAGCAAGTGTGAGTTCTGGTTGAACAACGTGGCGTTCCTTGGTCATGTCGTCTCGGCAGAAGGTGTCACCGTAGACCCGAAGAAAATTGAGGCGGTGGTGGACTGGAAACAACCTACGTCAGCCAGCGAAGTACGAAGCTTTCTCGGCCTAGCACAATACTACCGTAGGTTCGTGAAAGATTTCTCTAAACTGGCCTCGCCTTTGACTCGCCTTACTTAGAAAGGGATTGCATACAAATTGAGTGATGAATGCGAAGCCAGCTTTTGAGAACTTAAGCGGCGTCTTGTTTCAGCTCCGATTCTTGCACTTCCAGATGGGGTAGAGGAGTTTCAGATATACAGTGACGCTTCAGGACTCGGCTTGGGATGTGTACTCATGCAACAGGATAAGGTAATATCGTACGCCTCCAGGCAACTGAAGTCGCACGAGAAAAACTACCCGACACACGATTTGGAATTGGCGGCGATTGTATTTGCACTGAAGTAGTGGAGGCATTATCTTTATGGTGTTGCTTGCAAAATTTTCACAGATCACAAGAGCCTCAAGTATCTATTCAAGCAACGAGAACTGAACCTCCGGCAGCGGCGTTGGCTAGAACTTATTAAGGACTGATCTAACGATCGCTTATACTCCGGGCAAGGGAAACGTCGTTGCTGATGCTCTGAGTCGGAAGCACGTGGGCTCGTTATCTATAAACAACCGTTTACTTCGAGATCTTGAGGCGATGGGCATCGAGTTTCGAGTTCGGCATCAAGGAGTGCAGCTGGCACCACTCCATCTTGAACCGAGTTTACGTGGTAGGATCAAATCAGCTCAGGAGGGCGATCAGTTCCTAGCGAAGGTACGCGGATTGATCTCGGCAGGGAAGACGTCTGACTTTGTGGCAGGCGAAGATGGGGCCTTACAAATGAAAGAAAGGCTATGCGTCCCTAGCGACCCCGAACTCCGAAGGAAAATTATGGCAGAAGCACACTACGCGAAGTATTCTTTGCATCCGGGGAGCACTAAGATGTACAAGGACTTACGCGGTACCTTCTGGTGGCAAGGTATGAAGCGGGATGTGGCGACCTTTGTGTCACAGTGCATGGCCTGTCAACAGTGAAAGCTGAACATCAGAGGCCCGGCGGGGAGATGCAGAACCTCGCTATTCCCGAGTGAAAATGGGACAACATCACTATGGATTTCATTGTAGGATTTCCGAAGACGCCACGGGGCATGATGCGATTTGGGTCATAGTTGATCGTTTGACCAAATCAACCCACTTTCTGCCTATAAAAGTTGCTTGGAGCGTCGATCAGTTAGCACAGATTTACATAGACGAGATTGTTCGATTACACGGAGTGCCTGCTTCTATTGTCTCTGACCGTGACGGACGTTTCTTATCTCGTTTCTGGACTAGCCTACAGTCTGCTTTGGGAACCAAGCTACAGTTCAGTACCGCATACCACCCCCAGACTGATGGCCAAACAGAAAGGACAAATCAGATACTTGAAGATATGTTACGGCTGTGTGCGATCGATTTAAAGACTAGTTGGGACACGCACCTTCCGTTGGCGGAGTTTGCGTACAACAGCTACCAATCGAGCATCCAGATGGCACCGTACGAAGCACTCTATGGGCGCAAGTGTCGATCTCCAATCTGTTGGGACGAAGTCGGCGAGCGGCAGGTACTCGGGCCAGAGCTGGTGGAGCAGGCAGTCGAGAAAGTTCGCTTGATTCGGGAAAGACTCCGCACTGCACAGAGCCGACAGAAAAGCTATGCCGATACTCATCGTAGGCCTTTGGAGTTCATGGTCGGGGATCATGTCTTCTTGAAAGTGACGCCGATGCGTGGGGTGATGCGTTTCGGCGTGAAGGACAAACTGAGTCCCAGGTTTGTCGGCCCCTTTGAAATACTAGAACGGGTGGCAGCTGTGGCATACCGGATTGCACTACCTCCCGCCTTGGCTGGAGTGCATGACGTATTCCACGTTTCTCAACTTCGGAAGTATGTGCATGACCCTAGTCATGTTGTTAGCTTCGAACAATTGGAATTGCACACGTATTTGTCATACTCAGAGGAGCCGGTGCAGATTATGGATCGTAAGGAAAAAGTACTTCGCAACCGTACGATGTCCTTGGTTCGCGTGCTGTGGCGGAACCATACAGTTGGAGAATCAATCTGGGAAGTCGAATCGGAGATGAAGGAGAAGTATCCTTCGTTGTTCATTTAGTCGGAGATAGGGCCTTGTTCTTAAGTTTTGGGTCGGCCTTGTTCTTAAGTTTCGGGGCAAAACTTTTTCTTAGTGGTATATTATGTAGTGCCTTAAATCCCGATCCGACCGGGACGAGCACTATGTAATTGGGCTTGTGGCTAGTCCGTCTGAGTCATAACTTAGATCTCGGCATCTTCTTGCCACGGACGAAATGCGATGATCCTTTCCAACTCATGGAAAGGCCTCTATTGAAACGAGTCCAATAGTTTTCGTGTTTTGGTTGCTTGGTTTTCTTGATTGCCGCTTTGGGATTTTGATTTGGTGTTGCTTTCGATTTGCTTGGTTTTCGCTGCTGGTTTTATCGTTTGGAGCTTGGATTTTGGGGAGTTCGGCAAGGAAGAATGGGCAAGAATTCTAACTCGGTGCTCGTGCTGTTTCAGGTCCGCGTAACTGACGTTTGATCGTCGCTAGCGGGATTCCTTGTTTCAGCCTCTTTTCCCTTAACCAGTGAGTGGTTTGGTCCCTTCTTTCCTACTTCTTCACGCCAACATCTCTAAGTTTCAAACGTTCACTCGATGATGCCCGGTTGGACGCCTAGGAAATCCTTAGCCACAAGGCATGCCAGCCACTAAGAAAGGAACATGGGAATTGTAGACTATTTTTCATTATATGCTTGCACACATTATAAACTTGGGTATAAAGAAAGGAAAGTTGGTCGTTGGTGGCGGCCTGGTGCCTCGGATAGAGTTTGGACCCATGGGGTACCAAAATCGGAACACCGCTTGAGAAAATATGAACTGTTGCATGAGATATATATGTTGCTACTTTACTTCTTCTGTTTGTTTTGATGCATTGTATGAGATATGAATTATTCATGCATTTGCATGGTCTGGGACAACTTGTACACAAGGTTTGGCATTTCCTCGAAACGGTTTTTCGGGACACTGGAACCGTATCGATCCGGAGGGAAATATTCGATTCGTGCTAGTCACGATGCTTAGCGGGACCTCCAGCAGTGCTTGCTATCCGGGCTGATAGGGCGCGCCGCTAATGCTTGGAAATATGTCCCTAAGGTGTCGATCACACCAATGATCGCAAAGAATGGAACACATGCTAATTATTGTCTTGTGCAGATGGTAAGTATACTTGTGTTTCGTTGCAGGGAAGGCGTGCATCGATTGAGTAAGCAATCGGTGTACTGGTTGGATTCGATGCTATTTTCATTCCTATCAAAACATTTCTATCAAAACATGCAACTGATATGAATTGATTTCACTTGCTTCCTTATAGAAGATATCTTAATGCATGCTCGCCCCTAAAAAGCTAGTGTCGATTTAGTCGAGTGGGTTCATCCCGCTCACCAGTACAAGTTGAGTACTGACCCACGTTGTGGACAACTATTTCAGGCAATCAGACGGTGCAACGCTAGTGCATAGCGAGGAGGCGTTAGGAGCACCTCTATTTTGAAGTATAGTTGTAGTCGGTTCATTTTGGAGGCATGGACTTCAATCTATACAAGGGCGTAATGTACAAACGACGTGGACTATCTGACGGAGCGCGCCCTGCATTTTGAGTTATCTTTTGTAATGCAATTCAATAGCCGAGAAGACGCATCAATGTAAACTCTATGTAAATTACTCTGAATTATCAATGAAAAAGCATGTTTCTTCCGCACTTGTGTTCAAATCTCTGTGAATGTGTTTTATAAATTGTGTTTCAAAATGGGTTCCTAAAAACTGCAAGTTCTTGCCTTGTGCGAGCGCAACCCCAGGCTCGCACGGCATCACGCCCCAGCGAGGACGAATCGGTTCCGTAAAGGATCCGGCGAGGACGAATGATCCTTTCGGGATCGGGGCGTGACACATGTGGCCTCGTACATGTGGCGTTGCACGCCTGTTAGAAGTCATTATTAGTCTGACTAGAGCTTCTTGTCGCTTAGTGTGCTCACATATTTCGAGGCGTCCAGAAAATCCTTTATGTCAGACAATCTTTGTGTCAGGTCTTTATGTGGCCAATATTTGGGGTGTATGGATGCTGCTGTCATTCTGCGGCCTGATTTCTTATAAGTCGATCTTTGGGACGCATGGTGGTTGGACGCATGAATCTAAATTTTCTATGCTTCTACAACGAGGAATAAAATAAATAAATCAAGTGTCTCAATTGATTAGGGGTGTTAGACCAATCTATTTGTGTTCTACAAAGCAGATTCGACACACATTAGCTCTCTGGTTGCTAAGCCCCTTCTATTTGCCACACAAGAGCTTCCCTCTTTCATAACATTGCCTTCTCGGCAAAGACATTGCAGTATTTAGTGAAATTCTGGCAACATATGTGAAGAAAAGAGAAAAAAACATGATGTTGAGTAGATATTTTTTATTGGCGAAATATGGTTTCCTTTTTCTTTATCTGATATATATTTTTTTGAAAATAATTCTTTTATCTGATATATGAATTCTTAAGCTTTCACTGGAAATATTGATTTCTTTGTTTTTGTTGTTGAAAACTTGGGAGTTTGGGTGACTAGATTATTTAGATTATTTTTCGGATGGATGTGTTCACGACACCTATGTTCGCACACTGGTATTAATAAGGTCATTAAGAAGAGAGTAAAGAAGTTAGCAATTAACTATAGTTATAGTATGATCAATAATTTATTGACTTTCATGATGCACAAGAGGTTCATGCATATTACCTCTTGAGGTTGAGATGCAATACTGAAGGAAAAAGATTAAAAACTGAAAACTAGGAAATAGAAAGATTTATTAATGGATGTGGAGCAAGTAATCAAGAGTTTGAGAGCAATTCCCTAAAATTTTATTCTCGACTAAAATCTCACAAAATTCAACATGGCAAAGTATATTGGACCCTTCTTAATTGGCAGTTATGGGAATGTTTTGGGGGTTTCTATGTTTTTGAATCTGTTCGCTAGTTTCAGTATCAGTATCGCCCGATGCCGCGAACTGTGAATTCAATCTTCTTTAAGACAATAACCTATCTTTCCTGTAGAGGAAGTAGTAGCTTAAGTCCTCAGAATATTCAAGAAATTGTTACATTTGAATGCTTCACAATCCACACATTGAACCTGAAGTTCAGTCACTAGCCAACACCTGTCAAATTATCTACCCAAGTTTTTACACTAAAGTAGGGGCATTCAACACGTTCTTGATATGTCCTCTTGCTGATTTCCCATTTTAGATGGGCATCAATTACTATGAATGGTGCATGATAGAGCTTCTTTAGGCAAAATGGAAACTCTCATGCAACCTTTAAGCTTCATAGAACTAAACCTGACAAATTAGTGGCTTAAGTCCTCAGAATATTCAAGAAATTGTTACATTTGAACGCTTCACAATCCACACATTGAACCTGAAGTTCAGTCACTTGCCAACACCTGACAAATTATCTTCCCAAGTTTCTACACTAAAGTAGGGGCATTCAACATGTTCTTGATAGGTCCTCTTGCTGATTTCCCATTTTAGATGGGCATCAATTACTATGAATGGTGCATGATAGAGTCTCTTTGGCAAAATGGAAACTCTCATGCAACCTTTAAGCTTCATAGAACTAAACCAGGTATCATGAGGCCTAATCCAATTGGCATGCTATCCCGTGAAACTTCACTCGAAATTTTTGTACCCATGAGTTACACTTTTTGTTTGTGGAACTCAATGATATTTCATGACGCTCATATAAACGATCATTAACTCATGCAAAAACGACTTGAATAAACACCCAGAAACCGGATGGAGGTTCGAATTTTCATGGGTGCATTATGCACTTAAATATTAAGGGGGAGGGGAGCGAGTGTGAATAGAGATATTTAGGTAGCGGTTGATTGAGAGTCAAACTTGGATGAGCGGTCTACCCAGACAAGAGAATCGTGGTACCGACGGTCAACCGAAGTAAAGCATGCGATGGAGATCCATCTGAACGATGGATTGTGGAAGGTTGTGTCATGAGCATTAATCGAGGACTAACATGTAAAGACTCTGAACTGGAAATACACTGAGTTGATTTGATGTAATAAAAAGACCCGAACTTACGTAGGAGAACAATGTAGACTTACCATTCAATATATATATATATATATATATATTGGAAACGGTAATTTTATTAATAATGAAACACTTTACATCTCTCAGGCATTAGGCATGCTTCCCCCGCCAGCCCCAAACAACTTACATCATGTTCTATATTTAGAATAATTCCAATCTGTGTATTCAGCAGACCCTCGAAGATGCAATTGTTTTTCTCTCCAAACGTGCCAAACTGCAGCGGCAAGTCTAATACGAGCTTCCCGGTACCACGTTCCTCCTCGGCTCTTGCTCGCCATAATCTCATGCATCAATGTGTACACTTCACTGCTTCCACTAGTCTGCAATTGTAGTTTCAACTCCTGTGACCTCCACATGGGCATTGTCGCCGAGCAGTTGAAGAACAAGTGATGCATAGTTTCACACGCCTGACCACACATAACACACGTCAGGTCTCCATTTTGGATCCCAAATCGGTATAATCGATCACGTGTCAGGAGTCTACCCATCAAAAGCCTATATAGGAATAGTGCAATTTTCTGGCTTTCCCTTTAGTCCACACAAACTCTGCACATTCCCATCTGTCATGAGGCGGTCGGATTTGATTATAAGCCATTTTAGAGACAAATCGTCCAGTCGATGTGCCATTCCACACCTAATAGTCCCTCGGCAAGTTAGGATCAATCCTAACTTGTCGAATAGGCTCCTGGAACCGGCGTGTATGGCCATGTTCCTCCGCCTTCCACTCCCCATACCGAATGACTGCTGCTATATATATATATATATATATATATATATATATATATATATAAATTGTCTGAGTTTCACTTCTCTTCCATGATCTCCATGTTTTTGAAAATAAAACATATATATTTTTTCAATTTATAACTGTTATTTTTTTCATTGCTAACTCAACATGGTTTCACAAGGTCTTATGTTGCAAGCTCTATTATTAATCTTGTATATGGATCCTATAGGTGTAACGTATCAGACACAAAATCACACCTTACAGTTTTGTAGTCCAATACGCACAATATCACTATCGGACCCTTTTTATGGCACTAGCCTCCAATTTAGGCTAAGCAGTGCATGAGGTGGACATTACTAAGTAATCATAGTGGGTGTCTGACTTGCTACTTAAATTCGCTACGGTAGACTCAAATATAAATTTACCATATAAAGTGTAGAAAGAAAGTAATTTATTTATTTTTCAAAGAGGGGGTACATATATATAGGAGGAGGCTAGAAAGAAAGTAATTTATTTATTTTTCAAAGAGGGGGTATATATATATATATATAGGAGGAGGCTAGACTCCTCCTTACTTTTTATCCAATGTGGGACCAAATAAGTCACCATAACTCAACACTCCTCCTTAAGATGGGGGATAGATATCAATCATCCCCATCTTGTTACAAAATATATCAAACTCTCTAGAACCTAAACCTTTAGTTAAACAATCAGCTAACTGCTTCGCTGATTTCACATAGCTCAAAGTAAAAAAAATTCTATTCAGCTGCTCCTTGATGAAGAACCGATCAATCTCCACATGTTTGGTGCGATCATGCTGAACTTGATTGTTTGCAATATCAATTGCTGATTTGTTGTCACACCAAAGTTGCTGTGAATCTCCCCTAAACAAACCCATCTCAGCCAACAAGCTCTTCACCCACATCATCTCGCACAGGCTAACTGTCATAGCCCTATACTCGGCCTCAGCTGTAGACCTAGCCACTACATTTTGCTTCTTGCTACGCCAAGATACAAGATTACCTCCAACAAAAATACAGTAACCTGTAGTGGACCTGCGATCGTCCATACAACCCGCCCAATCGACATCACAATAGCCTTTAACTCTCAGATGTCCAGAACTTCTGAACCATAACCCCTTTCCTGGGCTTCCTTTAATATACCTGAGAATTCTGCGAACTGCCTCCATATGCTGCTCTCTGGGATCATGCATATATCTACTCACCACACTCACAACATGAGTAATATCAGGTCTCGTATGACATAGATATATAAGTCGACTAAATAATCTTTGATATTGCTCCTTACTCACCGGATCACCACCATCAGCACACAACTTATGATTCTGCTCGATATGAGTAGAAGCAATACTGCAACCCAGCATTTCTGTCTCTGAAAGAAGGTCCAGAGCATACTTTCGCTGAGAAAGCACTATACTCTTTCGTGACCTTAATTTTTAATTCCGAGAAAGTACTTCAACTGTCCCAGATTCTTAACTTCAAATTTCTCTCCAAGTCTTTTCTTCAGCCGTAGGATCTCCTCAGTATCGTCTCCAGTAATTACAATATCATCAATATAGACTGAAAGAACAGTGATACGAGTCTTGGAGTACCTGTAAAACACAGTATGATCTCCATTGCACTACTTATATCCCATACCACAGACTGCAAGTCTGAATCTGTCAAACTGTGCTCTCGGAGACTGCTTTAGCCCATACAAAGACTTCTTCAATTTGCATACCTTCCCCGTTGCTTGTGAATTAGCAAAGCCTGGTGGAATTTTCATATACCCCTCCTCCTGGAGATCCCCATGCAAAATTGCGTTCTTGACATCTTGCTGATGTAGTTGCTAATTGAAGTTGGCAGCACATGACACCAACACTCGCAAAGTGCTCATCTTTGCTATTGGAGCAAAGGTCTCGTCATAGTCAATACCATAAGTTTGGTTATAGCCTTTAGCAACCAATCTGACCTTGTACCTGTCAATCTTGCCCTCTGGAGTCTGCTTAGCAGTATAAATCTATTTACATCCAACAACATGCTTCCCAGCTGGCAGTGGTACCAGCTCCTATGTGTCGTTCTTCTTCAAGGCCTGAAGTTCCTCCTGCATGGCACTCAACCACCTAGGATCTTGCTTAGCTATCTGCCAGTTCTTAGGTACAAGCACTGAATCTAATGATGCAAGGAAGGACTTATATGCAGGTGGAGTGGATGCATATGAAATGTAATATGCAATGTCAGTATCCCAACTGCCAAACTTAGCTGGAGATTTTTCAGCATCGACTCTAGAAGTTCTACGAAGCAAGACACGAGTATTAGAAGTATCAGGGGAGGAATTGTTACCAGGTGACTCAGGTGGAAGGGCTGAAGAAGGTCCAGGAGAAGAGGGACTTGGGACATCAGCTTTTGTAGGTACTGGCCTAGGCACAGAAGGAGGTGGCTCATGCTGCTCATGTTGCTGCTGCTCCTGCAGCTCATGCTCCCTATATACTGTCGTCTCTCCCTGACCGTCGGCTCCCCCTGAGACACCACTTCTCGGTGACTCAAAATGACATGGAATCATACCAACCACGATGTCACTCTCATTCTCCCCCTCTACTAGCATTAGTAGAGCCATCATCAAACAAGGAACTTAACTCCGTCTTCTCCCTATAAAATGGTTCAAACTCCCGGAAGGTCACTCCATACTGACAAACAACCTTCTTTCATTGTGACACTGATGAGTAGCCACAAAGATACATTTAACTGCTTGTGGATCCAGCTTGTCCACCATCATTCTGTGATCTCGCACAAAACATGTGCAGCCAAACACTCTGGGTGGAACAATAAAAACATTAGAGTCCAAGTGCATCTCACATGGTGTCTTTATCCCTAATACTCTTGACGTCATCCTGTTAATTAGATAAGCTGATGTCATAACAGCCTCACTTCACAAGAACTTCGGCACATTCAGTGTCAACATCGAAGAACATGTCACTTCTAGTAGATGTCTGTTCTTGTGTTCAGCCACCCCATTCTAAGCAGGAGTGTCTGGGCAGGTGGTTTGATGAAGAATTCTCTGACTAGAGATGGAATTAGCAAACTCCTTGTTGGTGTACTCGGTCCCGTTATCTGTTCGAATTTTTTTCACATTTACTCCAAATTGGGTCTTCACATACGCCAAGAAGTCTTGAAAACATTTGTACACCTCAGATTTCTGCTTCATCATGTAGATCCAGGTCATACGTGAGTAGCAATCAATGAAGGTAAAACCATTTGAATCTACTGATAAAAGTAGTAGGACACGGTCCCCAAACATCAGAATGAACAAGTGCAAATGGCTCAAGACTTCAAAGACCAACCATTTTATAAGTAGAACGTGTATGCTTTCCAAGTTCACAAGCATTACAAAATAACATTTTTTTGTCTACTTTATGTATTATCTCAGGTTCTAACTTATTCAAACTATCAAAAGATAAATGTCCCAATCTGCAGTGTTGAAGCATTGCTTCTGTCTCTGGCCCTCCACTAATAGTAGCAACGAGCATTGCAGTCTCCCTGTCCAGGTACCAAAGGCCATCACACCTGATGCAGTCCCAAGCCTCTTTTCCGTGGTCTTCTCCTGAAAAGAACACATATTTTGATCAAAAAGAACAGTGCAATTCAATTGATCAATGATAGAGCTAACCGAAAGTAAGTTGACCGAAAATGAAGGAACATGCAAGACAGATGACATGGTAACAGATGAAGTACAATGGACTGAGCTAGTACCCCTGATGGGTTGGGATGTCTCATCAGCAGTCTGAATTGTCTCGGGATGCATATGTGATATGCCAAGATGCACACGAGTCTATGATCCAACCAGTATGAGATTTAGTGGATGCAAGTGCCTGAACCGGGATACCTTTGCCCATATGAGCAACGTAACCAGTAAAGTTATCAAGGTAGGTAGTGTCAGTCAGATCCTGAGTGGCATGTTCCTTGTCCTTAGAACTCTCAACCTGAAGCTTGAACTGACGTAGTTCCTTTAGCTATGTCATCTCGGCTCCGGTCATCTCAGTAGTGGTCTCCTCTGGTACAGCTATGTAAGCAACTCTCCGGCCTTCATGTCCCCTGCCTCCTTGACCTGCACGTCCACCTCTCTGTCCTCAGCCTCGGCCACGACCATAACTGCAGGGTTGAGGGCAGTTGTAGATGAGGTGCCCTTTTTTTCGCAATTGTAGCACTCCCTGTCATCGCTGATAGGAGCACTAGGAATCACCAATGCCGAGCGGACAGCGGGTGAGGTCTCGCCTTTCATCATATTCTGTCTGATCTCCTCTAGCTCCATCGATGCAACAGCCTCATCCAGGGATAGAAAAGATGACAGATGACACATTGCTGCCCTCCTATCTCAAACTGTGGGTTTTAGACCCTTGAGAAAACGAGCCACACGCCTACGCTCAAGGTACTGTTTTCCAAGGAGAACAACTGCCGAATTTTGCAATGATAGCAGATCATAGTGGTCCAAGTCCGTCCATAAGCGACGTAGCTCCGCTGCATACTAGAGTACTGTCTTCTCCCCCTGTGTAGTAGCATCAATCTTTTTCTCAACTTCCATCATCAACATGACACTCCCAGCTCCAGAGTAAATCCCAACCAATGTCTTTCAGACATCAGCTACACTACAGATTGACTCTACCATCCCAGCTATGGATGGAGACACAGAAGTCAGCAGCCAAGAAACCATAAGAGAATTAAGGTGACTCTATGTGCTCGACTCAGCACTTGTCTTATCCTCTGGCTTAGTGCACTCTCCCTTTACATATTTTTCAAGTCCCTTGGTCCGAAGGTTCAACTGCGCCCTCCTAGACCAACTTAGGTAGTTTTTCGTCCCCTCAAGTTTGATGTCATTGGGTAGCAACTATATCTTTTTCATCACCTGCGACGGTTTTGGTGCAGGCACGACTGTCCGATTGGATAAGGTCTCCTCCAATTTGGCCTGAAACACCCTGGTCATCCCCTCTAGTATCTCCTTCAGCTCCTGACTAGTCACATGTGTCTCCATCTTCACAGTTGCACTTATCGCAAACCCAACGAGATTAAACGTAACTCAAACACAGGCTGTGCGCCTACACGCAATCACGACTTTCTCCATCTATCTGTACACCTCCAAGTTGATGCGGCAGGAGAGGTGTACGATGGGTAGAACTCGTTGGAACAAAGGCTATAGAGATAGAGATATGTACAAAACTTTTCAGAAAGTATGCTCTCTAATCTCAGAACCCACGTTGAGATCGAAATCAGATGATCACACAAGAGTTCCTCTCTGATTATCTACGATCTAACGAACAACAACAAAATCAGAGGAACACACAAGAGTTCCTCTCTGATTATCCATGATCTAACGAACAACTCGCCTACGCCAGCGTACGACAGCGTACCCTGCTTCACGATGGGTTCGACGACACCCGAAGGGGACGTCGACGCCGGAGAAGAAGGACGGCGACGGAGAAGAAGGGTGGCGGCGGAGAAGGAATTTTTTTTTTCTTTTTTTATGTGGGAAAAGAGATTCAGAATTTTGGCTCTGATACCATGTAGAAAGAAAGTAATTTATTTATTTCTCAAAGAGGGGGTACATATATATAGGAGGAGGCTAGCCTCCTCCTTACTTTCTATCCAATGTGAGACTAAATAAGTCCTCATAACTCAACATAAAGAAATTCCTAACCCATCTCAATAAACATTTTGCACTCTTTTCTTTCTTTTTTTCAGTAATCATGTGTTCTTTTAGTTAATTGGGTGTTAATTGTGCTAGTCACTAATTAAAAACTACATTTGTAACCTACTTAATTACTTTTTGCATATGCACTTTTTGCTAGTTTAGTTTTAGTTAATTGTTTTGCTTAGTTTATCAATGTTTTAATCATAGTTTGCAGTATTGGCTGATACGTATGTAAAGGCCGTATCATATTTATTTTGGCATGTTGTATCCGATACTAACCCTTATTGATATTGGCTCGTACTAGTTACATTTAAATTTTGGCTCTCTTTTCAGTCGATTCAACAAAGAAAACTTAAAAGAAAATAGCAAAATATAGGAAAAAAGATTAAAAAAAGACAATTTTGACAGAGTGATTTAGTTGTACAAAAATCAATACGCAAAATTGTCGATAAAATTTCATATTGACATGTTGTAACCATTTCATGTGTGGAAGTTCATTTTTTAAAACAGTAAATCAACATCTACTGTCCGACATAAGCTCGGATCTGTAATATATATTCACCCGCACTGTGGCCGGGCCTGGCTCTTTGCACGTCGACCCTCAATTTTGCATCGATCCATCGTTCTGGCCGATCTCTCTCACATTTTCTATTCGGATTGACTGTCAGTATCACGATCCTCTTGATTGGGTGGACCGTACTTCCACCTTCAACTCTCAATCAACCGCTGTCTGAATATCCTATATCATCCCCCTTTAATATTTAAGCACATAGTACGGCCAAGGGGATTCAAACTTCCGACATAGTTTCTCAGTTCTTTATGTCTTCAAGTCATTGCCACTTGAGCTAATGCTTGTTGACTTGTTTGTGGAAGTTGGATACTATAAATGCATAACATTCATACATCGTAATATTATTTGATTCAGAGCTATCTATTCTGAGTGTACTTTGTTTAGAAGTAAAATAAGCAACAATTAGAAGTAAAATAAACAACAATATTTTATTGTAGATGAACAATTTAGCAATGTTGAATATTATTCCGTTTAAAATTTATGTGAAACACAAATACTACATAAAGTGTTTTAAAAAGCCCATAAGACACGATCCTCGGCCCTGCCTCAGGCTTGAGGCTCGACCTTGTGCCTCATTACCTATAAGGGAGGCTCATTCACCTGGACTCACTTGAGGCACATTTGAGGCACGCCCTTAATGAACCTCACACCTACTTTCGTGGTGCAACTAAAGTTAACGAGACTGGTTAACCTAGTGTTTTCTTCTTCTTTTTCATTTTTTTTTCCTTTCTATAGTAGATGTTTTTGTATTTTAATGTTTATAATAATTTAATTACTCTTTTTATTGTAGTTAATATATTTCCTACCTTGACTTTTTATGTTATCAAGACGATCAAGAAAAGATCCTGATAGAAACACCATCAAATATATCAAGTCAACCCATGGTTACATTAATTCACCATTTAGGTTGCATTCTGCAATCCAGGCACGACGATCCGGGAACACATCTTCCATGACTTGGGTAACCACATTTCAGAACATAGAACATTGACAAATTGGAATGTGGATACCTACATATCAACAAGCGAATACATCATGTACTTGGATGTCAACCAAGCTTTTAAATGGAAGAATATGTTATTTTTCTTTAAGTTTTTAGAGCCTAAGACTTGTTACTCTTTGAGAAAAGTCATTATTGCTAGGATTGTTGGAACTTATGAATCCTTATTTTAGTTTTGAATTTTTCATGAGTCTATATCATGGTACTTGATTAGCAACAAATCTTAAATATATATAATATATTATATTACACATTTGTTCTTCAAAAAAATTCAGAACCACGTTCTGATAAACGTATTATGTTCATAAGAAGCTTACCTCTAACGTACCGCATACTGGGACAACCCATGTATAGCGTTCCCATTTTTGTTCCGCATTTTGAAACGTTCCATTCCATGTTCCAGGTAATCATGAGTCAACCAACTAATGTATCTATTATAATTAATAGATTTTGTATTGGATGCTGATAATGGTGATCTAGGAAGCATAGACACTACAAAATTTTGGGCGGTGCCATGTCAGACGTGTTGGACACAACCTGGTCACTCTAAAATACTACGAGACACCAAAATATGTCTTATCTGTATCGTCTGTCATATCCGTGTCCGTGCAATATAAATGATAATAAAGGATACAAATTTGTTGGTAGTATTGATAATGGAGATGATAATATGGATACTGATAATTTTTGGGTTTTACTAGTTTTCTATCATTATGAAATTTCTTTTGAGTTTTGACAATAGTTAAATGTTAATTGTTATCTTTATGATTTGATATATTGCACTTTTTTATATCTTGATGGTGTTATGAAATGATCAGATATACTATTAGTGTGCTTTGTTCAAAACTGTATTGTTTAAATTTTTTCTTAAAATGTGTCTTTATTCGGTGAAGCCCATGTCTCTCCGCGTGCCTCGCTCCTTGGCTCTAGAGGACCCTAGCATCTCAAGTGCATCTTTTAAAACATTGTACATAATATTAGCCTTAATGCATCAAATACTGTTCTATATTTTAAAATTAATTCTTATTATTTTATGGATTTCCGAGATGAAGAACTCTAAAACTCCAATCCGAAACCCTAGATACCAATACTCATAAGAAGGGTCTGAGACTGATTTCGGTTCTGATACTTTGGACCTTAGTTTTAATGTTCATATGCAATGTACATGCAGACACATGGTTCACTGAATCTGCTGTGCAGGGTGTGCGACAACATCTCTTCATAGATGCAAGTTATGGTGAGATATGCATGTCTTTTAGTGTGTAGGTTATTCATGTATTATAACATGCATGGATGCCGGGATTAAGAAATTGATGATGTATTATGAACTATTAGTGTTATATTCGGTTTTCGCAACATGCTACTTTTGTTGAGGCCTAAGTCTAGTCTTAGCAGCTTCTGTAACTACCATCTTTTTGCTCCTCCTTATCGGAGCATCTATTGGTCTGTGTTGCACACGACCAAACCATCTAAAGATGATTTTTCTCTCATTTTGTTCGCAATTGGCGCCACCTTGGCACTTCTTTCCTAGGCCTTCCTTCATAGTCAAGTGTTAAATTGAATCTCGTCATGGTTTTTTTATTTTTCTCTGTTGATGTACATTTACTAAGGAGCTTCTTGGAACAAGTCAGTCGGCAAAATGAGATGTTTCCTTCTTTTTGGTCTACTTTATAATGAATTATTTTGTACTGTTTCCATGTGGATTTCGAAATAATACCTTCCACTAGCCACAATATCATCTCAACCATTGGGTTATGTATGCTTTGATATATTTGAACATTTGATGTTTATGTTGAATACATAGGATTTATAGATTGACTTCAAAATAAAAGAAAGCTAAGCATTCTTCCCTAGGACATTAATTTAAATCCTGGATCTTTGAATTGAGAGAGCAATTGAGAAAGATCAAGAATTCTCACTATTTGTTGGATTCATGGATCAAATTCGATTCAATGAGAGCTTTCACTCATTTTTTTTTCCACCAAAAACGTTTGTGGAACTCTTTGACCCCCGAATTTGGAGTATCCTACTTTCACGTTTTTCACAGGACTCAACAAGCAATCGATATTTCACGATCAAAGGTGTAGTACTGCTTGTTGTAGCGGTCCTTATATCTCGTATTAACAATCGAAAGATGGTCAAAAGAAAAAATCGAGGAGCTCCTTAACGGGTTCATGCTGCTCATGGAGGTTTAGGTTTAGGATTAAGGATAGGTTTTGGAGGAAGGATAAATAGTAACTTTTTGTTTCTATAAGGGAATAAAATGTATATATTTGTCATGTGCCGTCAAAAATCACACTTCAATGAAGAATATACAGTTGCAAAAAATTTATGAGTTCATAGTATACTTACCAAGGTTCGCAGTATGGGTATTGGAATCGGTTTCGGTCCTTATTAGTTTGTTATCGATATTTCATTAGTTTCGACAGTTTCAGATCGATGTTTTGGAGTACATGGTTTCAGTGAACAAAAAATAATGTTATTTAAAAGTTAGAAAAATATTTGATACATTTAGACATAATCCTTTGTATTACTTGTGAGATATTATTCTTTATTTTACTTTCTTTTAGACTAAGTACCCCCATAATAGTTCTGAATGGAATAATATTACAATGTATGGACATTTTGAATTTATATTATACAACTTTGAATGATAATTGTTACATTGTGTTGATGACTTATATTGATACCTTGTAGCATATTGATCTTTGGAATGATCAAATCATTTTTTCTACATTTTTTTTTCTTCCATTTTTTTCCCTATTTTTTATTCCTTGCTAAAATGACTAGGAAAGAGAGAGACAATTTTGATATTGGCTGATATCAATATCAATGGGGGTATTGGACCAGACATACAAAAAAATGTGCATGCAAAAAAACGTGCGAAATTGCTGATATGTATCGGTCAATACTGCGGATCTTGGTATTTACTTGCCTACTAAAATAATTTAGAGTAGCAAGTTGTCGAACTTGAGCGTATTAAAGTACAAATTTGCCAGTTTTAATTAGAAACTTGGAATATAAAACATGATACTTGCAAGTTATAAAGTTGTGATCATTTTAACTTGGTGACAATGGACTTCAATCATTACAAAGCTGTTTGATCCCTGTTTTTCAAACAAATAACCAACTATATAACGAAGCTTATTAGTTTTATTTACCATAAAAATTTCTATAGAACAAATTTGCATCTTCAACTAGATCATTCACTCAGTTGGGGCTTCCTGCCTGCTAATGGTAATGAACAGCCTGCATCTAGATACTTGGAGAAATAGCTTCTAATTGAAAGGATCTAACATGTTTCTTATCTCTTGATCCTTTTCCAGGCTTGAGCTGGAAGAATTCGCCTAAGTTGGTACCTTGAAGGCATCAACCCCTCTAGTATCATATAATATTAATCGTCTATTAAGTTTGTACACAGTAGTTCTCTATGAAATGGCTTGCAATATGTTTCTGTACTTGTGATGTATGTTGTATATGTCGTTAAATCAAATAATCCTGGAATGACATTATCATACTTCTACGTTTATACATTCTGCTACATTTCACTTTATGTTGACAAAATTTGTCTTTATAATTATGGTAATGTAGATGAGAAGGTGCTTGGTCTGCGAGAAAGGATGAAAGTGAAAAGAAAATGAAAGGAAAAGAAAGAGAAATTTTTGGGCACTTTGGTTGAGAAGAAAAAGTTTGGTTGAAGAAAAAAGTCAAATAAAATGAAAATTGAGAAGGGGCAGAGAAAAAAGGGCTGTTAGGGAAGAGGGGGGGGGGGTGGAGTGGAGTGAGGAATGACAGATTTCCTAAACAACTCAACAACACATTCGTCACATACGTGCCAAATGGAGGGTTAAGAAAATAGCTTCTTGCAACAAGTGCTACCACCGGGTGGTCCAGCGGTTGGGACTGGTATGAATTATTGGGAAGGTTCCGGTTCGAGCCTTGGCCTCAAATGCAAAAGAACAAGAAAATGGAAACTATGCCCACATTAATCACTTAAGTCATGTGCCAACTGATTTCCTAGAAACTACATTCATCCAAAGAGTCATATTCTATAACTGTCTACTAGCTCATTCAATATTCAGATCTTGTCATAGACCTGGAACTGCCAAGTGATCAAGATAGATGTACAAAAAAAGCTAGTGATCTTGTTGATAGGGCATTCCTCTTACCATTTATAGTAGCTTCGGAATTTTCCAACTTGGTTAACGAGTGTGTGTCTTCCCCCTGTTTTTCCATTGTGGTTGGGTGAGCCTTATGGTTAAATATTCATAGCAAAAGGAAATTAAGAAATATCTTGAATAATTTTAGAGTCGTACTGGATTTCAGTTCAGCCATAATAAAGGTTGAATCTAGAATCTACTTTAACTACCCCTGTACACAGGAGCAGGTTTTTTATGTTGGAGTTTTTCTAGTTCACATTAAAAAACACTCTAAATGGATATCTCAATATAATACCATGCTTAGCATATGGGGTGATAGCCCAAGTGAGTGCCATGTGGGATATTTTTCTAGAAGGATTAAGTTTAAACTCCTCAAGAAAGCATTTATGTTTTTTGTCACTCTCTTGAAATTTTTTTCTTAGGAGTTAAGTTTAAACTTCACAAGAATGTTGATTGCGGGATTTGGACGAATATGAAAAGATTGAGTCAATTATTTAGTGTCACGACACGCACCCGGATATTCGGACACGAGTACGTGGTTACGTCCAGCCTACGCCGCAACATCGGCGGTAGAACGTTATCTGGGTCAACTCTATTTAACTAAGTAACATCTCAACAATATAAATACGATACCTGTCAATCATCTCAACTACAAACGGAGGAACAATATGGTATCTCACAATCTAGCTGTACTCAATCACAATGCAAACTAAGGAAGATAAAACACGAATGGAATAACGAAGAAAAGAATCAAGATACAATCCACAAGTCCGAAATAATATACATGCCATGAATCTCAATAACAGTCTAATACAAGTCCATCAAAATAAACTAAACCTCCTCAGGCTCTAGAACTAAGTCCTCCTGGTCTATAGGAGTATCCTCTAATGGTAAGCCCTCCTGCGGTCAGTAGAATGTAGGACACTGATCTATGAGCTGATCATCTGAAAAAATATATCCAGTCAGGATTGAAGCGAAGTACATACATTCGAAAGCAGTTTCAAATACATAATCTAGCATATAAAACAGATAATAAAAAAGAATACAAGATAACTAAACATCTGAATGAAATGAGCTAGAGTGAACAGGTAATATACTGGAATGAAGAACAAGCAATATGAATATCTGCAATATAAAGGAATAACTGAAATATAACTAATGTGCCTCAGAATACAAGTTCATTATGTGATCGGTTTATGTTGAACACGAATACAATAAGGTAACTCGATTACAAGTGTGATATGTAATCGACATGTATACGAATACATTGGGACTTTGATCAATAATCAACTCCTACTCCCCCATCCCCAACTAATACCAAGGATCCAATCACGACACATTACGAACACTAATATGGGCACACTGAACATGAGTAGTGTGTGTGCACGAATAAGTACACTCAACACGAGCAGTGTGTGAACACGAAATATAAATAATCAATACATAATTCACACGATAAAATACATGTGAAGGAGTACCCGCTGAACACGATAGGGGATAACATCTCCTGATAGGATCCATGTAGTACGAGTCCGTGAAACCACTGTGTCGAAATCAAGTATACAATTATAGAACATGAGATATATACACTATTATGAAATAAAAACTAACAAAAAAATGTACTCGCCTGAGGTCCTGAGTAAGGTGTCTCTCGATGTCCAAGCTGGTGTCACACAGACCTATATATGGTATATTGTATCAATACAAGGTTCTAGAATGAAAATAAGTTAAACTAGTTCAATTTTAGGTCATAAAGCCATTTCTAAGTCAAACTAGGTAAACTCTAGGTCAAACTTGGTCAAACTAGTCATACTTGGTCAAACTAGCTATTTCTAAGTTGTATGAGTCCTACTCTAGGATATTAGGTCCGTACACTATGTAACTAGGACACACTAGCTAAACTAAGATATTAGGATACACACAAAGCACCATATCATAGGATACGCAAGTTTTTAGATATAAAAATACTAATTTGTATATATACAAGACAATATGTATAGTAATCTTAGCTAACTAATGCAAATTGGATACCTTGGCTTTGAACCAATGCGTATCTCACTACCTACACACCCATCTTGGTACTCAAACTCAATACCTCGAGTATCGACCAATACCTTGATATTATCCTGGTATCACAAGGTAATTCAAATCCTAATATATAGCTCACTACCAATATACTAACTATATACTAACATTAACTAAACTATTAAAATACTACTAACTTTGTCACGCCCCAGTCCCAAAAATGCACGGAACCAGGCTATGTGGCAATAGCCAGCTGTCATGTCTCCGCGGATATCCCAATTTAATGGATCCTGACGAAGAGTGCTACGCTGTCCTAAATACTAACATGTCCCATAACAACGAATCAACAGATAATCTAGTCTCATCCACAAAATAAACAGCAAGATAGTACTGAAATAAATACTGGAAGATAAACGCCAGTCTCAAAATATCATAGTACAACCAAGATTGTCTGGTGGAAACAAACCCACTACTATGACGAAATAAAAGTACTGAAATGATAGATAAAAAGAGTAATGACTAGGGCATTGACTGACTAGATAATGATGCTCCCAATCCTAGGCAGAAGGCCTACCAAGTGATCACGGAAACTCTGACGGTAGCACCTCTAACTCCTCGGTTGTAGCGTACCTAGTCTCCTGTCCTGGGACGTATACTGTGGGGTAATATGCCTCGTCCAAATCAGGAAAGGTACCAGGTCCTCAGAGGGACGTAACAAGATACATAAAAATATGCCATATATATGAATACTGAATAAAATAAATACAATAAAGGGTGTGCTAACCAATCTAAGTGAATGCAATGTGAGAACAACATTGGTACGTATGAGTAGGTGTAGGTATAACGTCTATACCGCTCCGAAGAATGTGGAAGCTGCATAGTATATATAACGTCCATATTGCTCCGAAGAACGTGGAATCTATATAATGGGAGTCATTGGATCCGTGGTTCCTCTGGATACTACGGATTCCAATGGGTGTATCCCATACGCCTACTAGTTGTCCTCTCCGCCCAATGCAGATACACAAATCGAATACTCGACGTGCATACCACGTATCTATATGCCAGTCTCTAAGAATAAAATAACCCTGAGCTACGTACTAACTGTGATGCATGTCACACGCACCGATAGCTAGTCGAGTAAGCGGACCCGCATCCCAATATGAATATGTCACAGTGAAACGTGTAAGAGTGTCAGGTCTCGAAAGATATCAGACTATCCTCCAATGGGGTGAGTCTGCTAAGGACTAGGTCAAGTATACTAATCATCGACGTACCCGTCGACTGCACCCGAGTCAATCTCGGACGCGCACAGTTGTATAAAAGGAAAGCAACAAGAATATAATACAACATATGCATAATTTAAATTAGACAGTAAATATGGCAAGGTATCTTGCCTGAGTCCTCAAGCTGTGAATGCCAATAGCCTGCTCCTGCGGTATCTCCCGGCTGATCCAATGACCCTAGACATACAATATAATATAACAAATACGGTCATCAGACACTAACAATATATAATTAACTATGTTGTTGCTCTTAGGTACTGTCACAAGTTCACGGTTGCTCGAATACAGCGTCACGTGTGCACGTAGCTAGGGTGTACACGTGTTCTGTCCTCGGTTAACGTGTGCCTTGAGACAATAATTACTACGTTATTAGTTACCAATTATTTCTGATCTGTACGACTACATGTCCTTATCTGCTATGCTAAGTATACTAGGTTTATGTCCGGGGTTCCAGGTGAATTACTAGTCCTTGATATTCTGTCATAATTTTAGGATAATTATTTATTTATTAACATCTATTGAATCAACCTTCATGCGTCCACAACTAAATAGGTTATTGTTATTAAGCTTGTGTCTATACGCGACATGACGACACGATAGAGGGATGATAGGACACAAAGAGGGAAATGCTTGGTGAACGAGTACCTGATCAATAGGACGAGGGGGTCTTCTTCGTCGACGTGCAGGACGAGGGGGTCTACTTCGTCGATGTGCGCGCTCGCCGTCGATCGGCGGATCTCCGGTCTGTCGACAACACAGCAGCGGCATCAACGATAGTATGTGCAGCAGCGGCAACGACAGTACAACAACTGCAGTAGCCGCAGCAGTAGTAGCAGTCCTGGGCAGCGGTTGTTGGGTTGAGGCGGCACGGGAAAGGCGACGCTCCTCCTGGCTGTGGTGATCGGGGTGCTGGAGAGGGTGGCCGGGCAGTCGGGTTTGGATGGGCTGTCGATGGTGGTGGTTGCAGGCGTCTGAGGGGAGAGTTTGGGGTAGTCGGGTTCGATACGGACGGTGGTCGGGCAGTCGAAGTGGCAACTGAGGTGGTGGTGGGGTGTTTGCGAAGTCAGAATGGGAGAGGGCTAGGGTTTGGTTAGTCTGCTAGGGTTTTGATGGGTGGTGATGGATTTTAGGGTTTCAAGTGAAGGAATTGAATATTTATATATATAGGGAATTTGTGGGCTGACCTCGGCTTGGGCCTGTCTGTCCCATTGGGGTGGGGCTGGTCCACGTGGGAGGGTGCACGTGGGCTTGGATTTGACTCCTGATTTGGGTGAAAGGGGCCTTAAATTAATTAGATTACAAACAGTTGCATCTGGCATTTAGAGAAGGTTGGGTTTATTAAAATAATACATAGGTGTTTGTAACGAATGTTGCACCGCTCACAAGAAGCCCAATATTCAGTATCTAAAAGTCACACAAGGTCAGATGGTAGTCTGGCATGTCTAGGGGATGTGAAATTAATTAGTTTGAGGGTAACCACTAGTGTAGTGCTCCAACTTCACAGCTACGGTATGGGGTAATAAGACCTATGATTTGGGTACCTTAATCCTAATTGTATCCAAATTAGTCATCGTCTCTTAATTTAAATTAATTAAATTCCTAAATTGGTCGAGGGGGTTTACAATCTACCCTCCTTAGAGCATTTCGTTCTCGAAATTAAAACATACGTAAGGTAAGAGCTACAGACTGAAATTAAAACTACTACATACCTATGCCTTCGAAGAGATGGGGATAGCGTTGTCGAATATCCTCCTCACGTTCCCAGGCTGACTCGCCTGGTGCATGATGTCTCCATGCGACGTGGACTAGGGGGATAGTCTGACCTCGCAATACCTTCTCGCTCCTATCCAGGATCTCAATAGGATCCTCTTGGTATGATAGACTGGGGCCGACTGTGATCTCTGAATGGTCAAGTACATGACTCGGATCTGGTATGTACCTCCTCAGCTGAGATACATGGAAGACGTCGTGGACTCCTTCCAAAGTCTGCGGCAAGGCTAACATGTAAGCAACTTCTCCGACGCGTTCTAACACATCGAATGGTCTGATGTACCTCGGACTCAGTTTTTCTCTACCTCCGAATCCGATAGTCCCTCGAGTAGGTGAGATCTTTAGAAATACGTGATCTCCAACCTGGAACTCTAAGGGTCGTCGATGCGCATTCGCCCAATGCTTCTGCCTGTCTTGTGCTGCTCGTAGGTGCCCTTGGATCTTCTTTACCTTTTCTACTGTACGAACAACCAACTCTGGTCCCAGAATCTGTCTCTCACCTATATCACTACAACATACTGGGGAACGACATTTTCTTCCATACAATGCTTCATAGGGAGCCATCTGGATGCTTGCTTGATAGCTGTTGTTGTAGAAAAACTTGACCAAATGCAAATGGTCCTCCCATGATCCTCCGAAATCGAGCATGCACGCTCTTAACATGTCTTCCAATGTCTGAATGGTGCGCTTGGGCTGGCCATATGTCTGTGGGTGATACGATGTGCTAAACTTTAGGCGAGTACCGAGACTCTCTTGCATACTCCGCCAAAAGTAAGATGTAAACCTTGTATCCCTGTCAGACACGATGCTAACTGGCACTCCGTGCAGTCGCACAATCTCTCTCATGTACATCTCTGCTAAAACCTTCGTAGATTGCCCAACTCTGAAGGGTAAAAAGTGGACGAACTTTGTGAGTCTATCTACGATTATCCATACTGCATTACGACCACTAGGACTCCTCGGAAAGCCTGTAACAAAGTCCATAGTGATGTGCTCCCATTTCCACTCCGGTATCGGGAGCGGTTGGAGTAATCCTGCAGACCTCTGATGCTCAGTCTTGACTTGCTGACATACCAGACACTTCGCCACAAAGCGAGCTATTTCTCTCTTCATTCCATGCCACCAGTAGTACTGTCTCAAGTCTCTGTACATCTTCGTGCCTCCTGGATGAATAGAGTAGGTTGAACTGTGTGCTTTTGTCATCAACTCCTGCCGAAGCTCTCCATTTGGAACATAGAGACGATCTCCACATCTCAAGGTTCCATCTTCATGTATACGCAGTCCTGTCTGTATTCCATCCTCTGTCCTCTGTCGAAGCCTCTGGAATCTGGCATCTGTCGGCAAAGCAGCCTTGATCCTTTCTACTAATGTCGATTGCAACTGGAAACTCGACAACTGTCCGTCTACTCCGGGCATAACGACCTCTATACCCATCTGCTCTAGATCTCTCAACAGATGTTGTTGGGTAGTAAAGAAGAATGTCATGGGTCTTCTGCTCAACGCATCATCTACTACGTTGGCCTTTTTCGGATGGTACTGTAGCTCAATCTCGAAGTCTGTCATCACCTCGAGCCAACGTCTCTGTCTCTGGTTTAGATCCTTCTGAGTGTAGACGTACTTTAGGCTTTTGTGATAAGTGAATATCTCTACTCTTTCTCCATATAGGTAGTGTCTCCATAGCTTCAAAGCAAAGATCACTGCTGCAAGCTCCAAGTCATGAGTGGAATAGTTTTTCTCATGGGTTCTCAACTGCCTAGAGGCGTAGGCTACAACCTTTCCATGATGCATCAAGACACATCCTAATCCTTTCCCGGATGCATCGCTGTAGATCACGAATCCTCCGGGTCCAGAAGGTATGATCAAGATAGGTGCTGTAGTCAAACACTTCTTCAGCTCATCGAACGCTGTCTGACACTCCTCGGTCCAGGTGAACTCCTGCTCCTTACGGGTCAAGCGGGTCATCGGCTCTGCAATCTTCGCGAAGTTCTCTACGAACCTCCGGTAATATCCGGCAAGTCCTAGGAAACTTCTCACCTTCGAGACATTGGTAGGGGTTGGCCATGTCTCTACTGATGAAATCTTCACTGGATCTACTGAAATACCATCTCCTGAAATGACGTGTCCAAGGAAGCTACATGATCTAGGAGAAACTCACACTTGCTCAGCTTGGCATAAAGCCTATCTCTTCTCAGCGTCTCTAACACCAGTCTCAAGTGCTCCTCGTGGCTCTTCGAATACACCAAGATGTCGTCGATGAAGACTACCACAAAACGGTCTAAGTATTGGTGGAATACTCTGTTCATCAAGTTCTTACATACAGCAGGTGCATTTGTCAGTCCAAAAGGCATCACTAAGAACTCGTAGTGACCATAACGAGTCCGGAATGCTATTTTTTGAATGTCTTTTCTTCACACCTTTACCTGATGATAACCCGATCTCAAGTCGATCTTTGTGAACACCACTGCTCCTGTCAGCTGGTCGAACAAATCATTAATTCGCGACAGGGGGTACTTGTTCTTGATAGTCATAGCATTAAGGGCTCTGTAATCAATGCACATACGTACTGTTCCATCCTTCTTGGGTACAAACAACACTGGTGCTCCCCATGGTGATGCACTAGGATGGATAAATCCTTTGCTCTGCAACTCCTCCAATTGTAGCTTTAGCTCATCTAACTCCTTCTTCGCCAATCGGTATATATTAGAAGATATCGGTGCTGCTCCGTGTACTAGCTCAATAGTGAACTCTACGTCTCTATCTGGCGGTAAGCCTGGCAATTCTTCAGGAAAAATATCCTCGAATTCTGCAACTATCGGTGGGGTACCATCTCCATAGCCATGTAAGTTCCAGCTATCTGTCCTACTCCTTGCTCAACGGTCCCTCGCATGTACTCGAACTCCGGTTGATCTAGCGGTCTAAAAGTGACGCTACCCTTCCGGCAATTCAGTATGGCATTATACTGGCTTAACCAGTCCATGCCTAGCACAACATTAAAGTACGACATGGGTAATACCAAGAATCATTCTCTCCTCTCTCTACCACATACGACTACCGCACACGTTCTAATAGTGCTGGTAACCGACACAATACCTCCTCCGGTAAGAATCTTCCAACTCTTAGGTAAGGGGGAAGTAGCTACTCTATGCATTGCTACGAATCTACTAGATATAAAGGATAATGTAGCACCAGAATCAAACAACGCAGTCGCAGGTAATGATTCAACTAAAATGGTACCTGTGATAGCTTCCCCTTCTGTTTTCTTCTCAGTGGCTGCTAAAGCAAAGGCCTGTCCATGCCTCTGCCCTCCGGTCTGCTGTCGGGCTCGATCAAACTGTGCCTGCTATGGGGACAAGGGTGGTCCCCTCTGAAATCCTCCAGGTGCTGGTGGACGCTGTCCTCCTGGCGGGGGTAGTATCCTCGGAACTTGTGCTGCTGGTCTCTGTCCGGTCTGCGGTGCTACATCTCTGGGCTGTGGGCAGTCTCGGACGTGGTGCTGGCTTGCTCCGCAAATCATGCATGTTTCCAATCTCTTTCGGCAGTCATTCTGGAAATGTCCTACCTTACCACAGTAGTGGCAATTCAGAAGCTCCTTCTTCTGGTACGGTGCTATCCTCTACTGCATCTGCATTCTGGGACGACGGATTGGTCCTCCTGCTCCGGGCTGGGCTCTGGCTGGTGTGGTCGTGCTGGAACGTCTTGCTCCTCTGCCAATGGCTTCCTGGATCCTCGCCTATGAAAGAACCTTCTCGTAAGAAATCCTCGCATGTGTGGTGGTATACCTCTACAGCTCGAAAGTAAGACCGTGATGGAATCTTTGGACCTTCTCTAGGTCATTGGTTATCAGGACGACACCAAATCTGCTATGACGTCTAAACTCTGCGTCATATGCATCGACAGTCATATTCCCCTATTCTAGATGTAGGAACTGGGAGTACAGGGCATTTCTGACTGTGGCCGGAAAATACTTTGTATTGAAATATTCTAAGAAATGTTCCCAAGTCTGGTTCTTGCCTACACTGCGCTCAATAGAATCCCACCAGTGATGGGCGTTGCCTTTTAGTTGGGCCCTCACCGCGGTCATCCAAAGGTCTGGATGCAGTTGTGAAGCTTCTAGTAGCATCTTCGTGTTGGCGACCCAATCGGAGATCTCCTCTACGGTCTCGTTGCCTGAGAAAGTATCTGGTCCCATCTGTCAGAACCATCTAACAGTGCCACCTGTCTGGGCTGGTGGAGGTGCTGGTACTGGTACTGTGACAGGTGTCCTCTCTAGTACTGCCATCAAACTCTGTCTTAATGTCTAGGTCTGATGCCACTGTGCTTGCATCATAGTCTGGAAGAACTGAAGCATCTGTGGCTGTCCATCTGATTATGGCATCTGCGGTGGATAAGGTGGAGGTGGTGGTAAAGGAATCTCTGGCTGTGCGGTAGGTGTCTCCTCAGATATTGGCCTCTTGGTCTGCGATATTGGCGTAGTTCCTGAAGTCTGGCCCTCAAAATGCTGTGTGGGGATCGTCTGGGAAGTCTGTCCCTCGGGTTGCTGTGTAAGATCGCCCTGAGAAGTCTCATGCCAATGTATCAGCGGGGCCGGTAGTGGTGTTTGCCCTCCAGGTAGTCCCTGGGGTATCTCCTCTCTTTGGGTGGTGTCGGTTGGCACCATGGCACTGGGTGCTCCTCGTCCACTGCGCAAGTTTATCTTGCTGCAAGAGATAGGACTGCATTAAAAAGAGTACGGAATCAAGCAAACATGATATAGATATTTAGAAGCAATACAAAGGAAGTTCAACGACGTAATCAAAGTGGATGAGACCTGGTAAATTTCTATCCTATTGCAGGCTCCCTGGGCACGTTACCATACCACAAGCGAATAAGTCGACCTGCATGGGCCACCACTAAAACCATGTCATGCCCCAGTCCCAAAAATATATGGAACCAGGCCACGTGGCAATAGCCAGCTGTCACGTCTCCGCGGATATCCCAATTTAATGGATCCTGACGAAAAGTGCTACGCTGTCCTAAATACTAACATATCCCATAACAACAAATCAACAGATAATCTAGTCTCATCCACAAAATAAACAGCAAGATAGTACTGAAATAAATACTGGAAGATAAACGCCAGTCTCAAAATATCATAGTAAAACCAAGATTGTCTGGTGGAAACAAACCCACTACTATGACGAAATAAAAGTACTGAAATGATAGATAAAAAGAGTAATGACTAGGGCATCGGTTGACTAGATAATGATGCTCCCAATCCTAGGCAGAAGGCCTACCAAGTGATCACAGAAACTCTGACGGTAGCACCTCTAGCTCCTCGGCTGTAGCGTACCTAGTCTCCTGTCCTGGGACGTATACTGTGGGGTAATATGCCTCGTCCAAATCTGGAAAGGTACCAGGTCCTCAGAGGGACGTAACAAGATACATAAAAATATGTCATATATATGAATACTGAATAAAATAAATACAATAAAGGGTGTGCTAACCAATCTAAGTGAATGCAATATGAGAACAACATTGGTACGTATGAGTAGGTGTAGGTATAACGTCCATACCACTCCAAAGAACGTAGAAGCTGCATAGTATATATAACGTCCATATCGCTCCGAAGAACGTAGAATCTGCATAAAATATAATATCCATATCGCTCCGAAGAACGTAGAATCTGCATAATGGGAGTCATTGGATCCGTGGTTCCTCTGGATACTACGGAT